>JAZGTK010012917.1:0-14628 GCA_036877625.1 Ambastaia sidthimunki | reverse complement strand
ATTTTTGTAATTTTGTCAAAACCTCATCTGTGTCAGCCAACTAGCCACTGTCGGTCTATTTGTTTTGCCTGAAAATAGCTTCATACCCATAAAACATGTTTTACTCAAACATAAAACATGCCACACACACAGTCTTGCTGAGAAAGAATGAAATTTCCTTAGGCGGAACTTTATTAGTTTAACATGGTTTAAAATCAGAGGGCAAAATACTCAGAAAGACTTGAAGACACAGCACACAATTCTTAAAGAGACAGTGCTGATAATGTATTAAAAATAGAAATTAACTGCTAGTCATTGATGCAGTTATTCAGTGCAATGATGCAGCGTGCTCGACTGCACTGTCACTTTAAGAACAGGCCCTCAAAATGATCCTCACACTGTTTTTGTTTACCTGGGCCTTCAGGTAGTGTTACCTCTACTCGCGCCTCACTCTTAGCCTCCTTACTGTCCGTCGCCATGGTTACGACGGCCTTTGTCTGCAGCGAGGATAGAGGGGGGATAAGCATGAACACAATTTTTTATTGATATGTTTGTGTGTGCTGAAAAGAAAATAGGTTGAAATAAAAATAATAGCAGACATAAGCGAGTTGTATTCTTTATTTCTGGACTCCAAACCTATTTAATTAAACAATTTAGTTTGTTTGTTTCTCTCTGTTTTATTCCCTTTATAACCTCTTTCACTTCATTAATTTGATTTCCTTTTATTTCTAGATTGAGTTCTTGCCATTTCTTAACATAACAAGATTTTTTTATCCCAGCTAATAGCGCCGTTTATTTGCATGCGCTGTCTACAATGTTTCGCCATCTGATTTACTAAAAGAAAGATTATGAAAATCAGTAAAGGGCACAAACATGCCCAAAAATTGGGGGTTCTAAATGGTGGGCTGTGGATACTTTACTGTGACTGCGTTACTCCACCACTGTGAATAAAACTGTGTGACTAAAAGCAGAAATTAATAGAATGCTATCAGATAAAAATTTAGTTAAAAGACATTAAATGACAACATATTATCATTAAACGTGTATACATTCATTTAAATGACAGAAATAGAAAAGGCACAATGAGCCTTTCATGAGATAATGGTAGTTCCATAAAGTCGAGTCCCAAATCGACTCTTTAAAATGCTGAAATTGTGTTCAACTGCATTATGGTGGATACAATGCATATTTATTTCTACTCAGCGGGTGGCAATAGCACAATGTTAATTGTGGCTGAGAAACAGCACTGAGTTTTGTGAACTGAATTTTGTGAAAGCACAGTCTATAAAAAGCCTCATTTACATAGAAAAGAAATAACACACACATTTTTGCACTGAAATACCCTTGCAAAAGTGATGCAACTTTATAGTGCACTCACCCACACACATACCTGAATGATAGGCTTCATGTCACAGCCATGTGTGTGGGTGGCTGCCCATTACTGTCTAATTAAAGTGTATTATTACTGTAAATAGCATCACGGACACAGTAGATTACACTCTGCCTCTACAGCTTACAGTATTATTGCATTAGATATAAGCCTGGTCAGCAATCCGTGCATAATCAAAATGAATGGCTTTTTAAAAAGTACTTTATCTACCATTTTATGTTGATTGCATCAACACGCATGTTATTGCAAAATAAAGTAAGATACAGTATAATGTTTTGTTCCAAGCTCAACTCAATTTTCGCATGCTAATGCACATAATGGCATTTTTATCAGTCACTCCAAAAACAAGCCACTAGAATCCTATTACTAAGCACAGATTTTTGCCAAGTGATGATGGTTCCTTATTTCTAGGATTCGAAATAGCAAGCAATTTTCTCCAAAACATTCAGAACACCTGAAAAGAAAATAGCCCTTTCACAAAACACATTGCACCCAAACCTGCCCAAAACCATTTGACAACAAAGCACAGCTAAACCGAGGAAACTGCACTACATTACGTAATGTTTATGTTCACATGTGTTGTTTGTCTTGGTGTGAGAAGACAATGTCCTCTAACGGCTCACAGACTCATTCTGAGAGTCTCGCTGTCTGGTCAGGCTCAGCTGTGAGTAAACAAGCTTCATTTGAATGAATCAATATGCGTGTTTGTGTTTGCAATTCCATTCCAGATGCGTTTTTGCGAATACACCTGCGCTACAACTGTACACGTGATGGTGAGTTTGTGTCTGTCATGTTCCATGCAGATGTATGTGAATGAACTTGCTTGAGTCGTGAATGTCAAAGACAGGGTGATGTCTAAAGCAAGAGTAGCAGGTGCATACTTTGCAGGTGATGCAGAAAATACCTCAGATGATCGCTAACAATGCTGAGTTTTACAACAGCAGAGTTGCATCGGTTGCTCCAGTGCTAATGTAACCTCATTATAAGTGGTGCAAACCCAGATCTGCCTCTGTTTAGCCAAACCAGAGGGCTACCATAGGGCTTGTAAGTGAATACATGGAACTGTATCTCTGAGCCTTAAAATTAGTGATTCTGTATTATAAATCATAAGGTATTACATAAGATAACCCTTATAAAGGGAGTGATAACCCAAGACGACACACAACATTTTGGTCTTCAATATTGCAATAAAATGCATGCTGGATCAGAATGTGCTAGTTACATTCCTGCAGTGGCTAATAGCTGAGGTTGGTTATGTAACTAGGACCAGGTAAAACAGCACATAAATGGAGGGAGGTTTTTACCTTTACTGAATGGCAGGCTTTGTAAATGCTGCCCTATTAAGCTGTCAGCAAAATACATATCGATTCAAACACTTATACTGTAGGTGTCGATAAAGAGTTAGCATCGAACTACACTACAAAGGTTGCTAGGTGGATATACAGCATATACACCCCATAAAGATATGTATATACATTTACAAAGATGTTGAAATATGACAGGGGCACACTTTTATACAGCTAGCTGGATTCACAATCTGTAAATATGCCACAAAGCACAGAGCTGTCTGTAAATCCTACACATTAAGCGTAGCACACGGAGCTTTAACTTAATGCAATAAGTAGCAGTGGCAAACCGATCTTGCTTTGCACGTAGGACCATATATTACTATAATGGCAGGCTAGCTTCAGTCGTACAATGGTGCCTACAAGGAACAGCTAAAAATCACTGAAGCAAAATGGGATGGCTGACTGCACAGCATATAGCAAAGCTGGCCTAGCAGACTGTGCTTACAGAGCACAAAAGCACACTTTTACCTAGTTCAGCCCCACAGCTGGATAGAGCTGCACACCACTGAAGGAAAACCTTAGGGAACATGGATTGAACCTTCCACACCTTGATTTACAATGTTCTGTTGCTGCTCCTTGGCGCTTTAGAGAAAAATATAACAAAACCATTGAATCACAGCTTATATGTCTCTATTCAAATGGTAATCATAACATGCTGAGTGGTTACTGAGACATGACAACTAATATATCTAATCGAGCTGGTTTAAGATGAATGATGGGAGTCGGTTATGGAGATCAGATGAACACAGATCTTTCATCAACAGCCCATAAGATCTCATTGGATGTCAGGGTTGCCTTCCAGATCTGGACTTTGGCATTATTAGGCAATTCTGATGCAAGTTTTACTCTCATGAACTGAACCATGTATAAAATATAATGAGGCATATATATTAAATATAGAATATATATGATAAGCAGTGGTGAATTGAGGCTACAAAGTGACTTTTTCTCAGCAGATAGTCACTAGACTGTTTTGAAGTGCTGGTGTACATGTTCCATTTCCAGATTTTTGATGCAACTCCTTCTTGTTGTCTTTTTTTACCCTGTGCTATGTCTGCAGTCAGAGACATGAGCAGCTTTTGAGTCAGCCTTGTCTTTTTTAAGTCATTTGTCAAGGACTAAAAAACAAGCCCTTGTGTGAATCTGCAATGGGCTTTTCCAATATAGAGTGAGAAACCTTTATCTGTTTGCACAGGCAAATAATCTAAATAAACCAGAAAGATAATATGCACGCTATTCTGTTTGAAATAAGATGATGTAAAAGAAGAAAAGATTCAGGGGTCGATTTGTAAAATCATTATGTAAACAGAGATACAGTTTATATACACGCTCATCCTTACTAATAAGTATGTTTTTCAAACAAATATTACAATAAAAATGTGTCACAAATATGATATAATAGAATGCTGTTTACAGTTAAAACACATTAAATGACAACACATTATCATAAAATGTGTATACATTTATTTAAATGATAGAAAAGGCACAATGAGCCTTTCAAGGGATAATGGAAGTCATAAACAGAAGCCTATTGTGTTTGACTTCTATCATGCCACATGCGTTACACAAAGAATGTCGAATACTGTATGCGGTCGAGGAAGTATGCAAAAATAAAGGCTTACCTGGTTGTCGATTTATCTGGGTAAGAAGGCAGTATGTACGCGTGTATGCATGTGTGGCTGTTCCACCTGCCTGCTGTTACTGTGTAGCTGAGGTATTACCAAGAGTCAGGTGTCACATTGCACAGGTGCAAAGAGAGCTTAAGATTGCCTATGGTGGCGTGTGTCCGTCTGTCTGTGCAGATGATGATGATAATTATATATCAATTCTTCATGTACACGGGTTTACAAATGATGACAAAAGCACATGCATGTTTCCACACAGAATTCAGCACGTACACAAATATGCTAATTATCGCGTATCGCCATAAAACTCTATTTTCGTGTGTTTGTCGCAAGTAACTGGGGGATTTTGCTTTGTATGATGTGAGAACTCAGTCGCCTGTGTCAGAGATGTGTTACACACGTGATGGAACACAATACTTGAATGTCTGCATGTGTCAGAGAGGGAGAAAGTGGGTGATGATGGCGGGTTAGTGTGAGGCTTAATACTGCTGCCTCTGTTACTGCTCACAGAATGACACTTTGTTCATCGGCCAGACTAGCAGGGCAGAAAGAACAGACATGCATTGATCATTTCAAACTGCACAACACACAAAGACGAGACTGTAAGCTTGTTTGTGATGTTTGTGTGGCTAAATAAAGACTTGTGGTATATCACAAAGAGAAAAGTTGTCCCTTATGTCACATATAACCTAACCACACAGATCAAAATGTAGACTGCACAGGTATAGGGTCCCTTATGGTCACTGCAGTGTAATTATAGATCTCATAGGGTAATGTGCAGTCTCAAAGGACAAGAACAGTTAGGCTGTTATCATAAACATTTATACCTGTCGTTTTTGCTGTCTTCAGCAACACTGAAGGGCATGTTTACTGAGCATTAACATGATGGACTGTATTTACTAATAGTCTCTGAACATGCAATGCCTAGCAGAAGTACTCAGGAAGCTGATGTGTGCATTTCTAGATGGGTAAATATTTTATACTGTATCAGTTTAATGTGCAAGACAACTGTAAGTACTGTATGTAAGCCATTTGTGGGTATCTTTGTGGGTACCTGGAGAAAGCTATCGGTTAGCATTCCCATTTATCCGGAATGCTCCGGAAGTGCACAATCTAAGAGCTGCCATATTCCACATGATACCATTGTTGCCATGTGATGTATCACTTTGCATTAGAATTTCCTGCTGGAGACATTTCAGGCTGTTAGGCGTCTGGGTTGTGGGTTCGATTCCCAAGAATTGCATGGGCTGAGAAAAGTATCCATAACTGCCCTATAAATTCCTTTGGATGAAGGTGTCTGCCAAATGGATAAATGTAAATTTATCTTATATATGTAAATAATGTGAGATTTAAAATCTACTGCACTATGTTCCTTGCATGTGTTAAACGTCAAAAATTGTAGTGACTCTGCAACCTCTACTGGCAACAAATCTCAGCGTTTAATAAAGACTCCCACAAAACAGACACAGAAGGAAATCATAGAGGAATCAGATTGAATCTGGAAACATTACCTTTCAAGATCTGTAGAAGAAACAAGCCAAGACGAGCAGCCCACTCTAATAAAACACTATTTTGAGACTAAATTTGAGACTACTTTACAGTCTCAGATTTGATTGATATGTTGAAAATGTGATTTCCAGTCCATTGTTAACCAATTCTCCACTTAATAGCACAGTGTGGACAACAAAAGCAGAACAGTTTCTGCCTAAAGGGATACCAATGTTATATAGTGCCATTCAATATAAGGGTTTGAGGATTTTGTAGAAAGTAAATAGCACTTTTTATAACCTGTGAGAAACAAAAGCAAACTTTAGTTGTGTATATATGCCCTAAAAGTATATGGTCGCTAAAACCACACATAAAAATGTATAAGCTATACATGAACATTTGCAAATAATTTAAGAACTTTTCTTAGAACTAATTTCTAAACCGCTTTTGTAGGCTATTACTTTAAACTGGTCTTAATGTGATTTTTAGTTAATTTGACCCAGTTTGGTTTACGCAAGCGTCCTGGCAGAGTAACCACCTCATCAATTCAACAAAAGGCATGTTGCACTAGTCATTATAACATAAGTGTAATTTAAGACATTATGTATGTGTCTATATACTTAGTATATACAGTTTATACAGTACAACTACACTGTAAAACAGACACTCAGAACTGCTGGAACTGACTGCAACCTATATGCAAACAATTAAAGAATATTTACAGATTTACAGTGCTTGCCTGAACTAAAGGCAAACAATGTCTGCGTGACACATTATTGACATTTAAGATGTTATATCAAGATTCACCTTAAAGACCAGATTTTCTTAACTAGCTTCATCTGCTGAACAGCCTGACTATACAGGTCCCAAGCTAAACTAACTAGCTACACTAACAGCACTAACTAGCTTAGGGCAACATTCTAGTCTATGCTATTTTTCATCAAGCCTATCAGTGTATATAAGGTCAGGTGGTTGTGTACTCAAAGACCAACCTGTGTCTGCAGAATATTTCTGTACAACATGACTTTGTGGTTTTGGAGAAATTTGAGCTGCTTTAGAAAATATTGCTGTAAAGCAGCTATTGTAAAGTTGTGCAGTGTAAGCAAAGGGAGACGCAACTAAAGCTAAAATGTCTTACAGCATATACTGTACATGCTGATTAAAATGAGAGGAGAAATTGGGTTGAACCTGGTAATGTAATTACAGTGTTCCCAATACAGACACACATTTCCGATCTGTCTCCTGACACTTCCTCCCTTTCTCTCTCTCTTTTAAACACACATATGCACAATCACCCTCTATTACTCAGCACAAACAGTAAACACAGAGAGCACGTGTATCTCTGAACATTCAGCACTTATCCACTAGAATCTGCCCATTGTTTTATCTGACTCAGAGAAACAATGTCAGCTGTCTCTCACTAATTCCTCCTGTCTTGTGGATGAATCTTTTTATCTCTCTCTTTTAATACAGTAATATTGCAGTGTCATTGTTGTCTGTTATCTGCATTGATTGTTTCTGGCTACTTGAGATTCAAATCAATGGTTGGAAAAGACAGTTTTTTCCTGCTTTTCGTGGGTTTAGTGTGAATCTGATTTTGCCTGCATTGCAGAGACAAAAGACCCCCACAATTAAAGTAAAATCTGAAGACACCTGAAGTGTGTGTGTGTGTGTGTGTGTGTGTGTGTGTGCGTTCGTGCATGTGTGTGTGTATGTGTATTATTTGAAATGCTCATAAATCAGCCATTGTGTTTTATAAGAGGTCTTCTAATATAGGTCTTACTCATATAACTTCAAAAGTGTGTGTGTGTGTGTTCTTTACTATTTCTCATTACAAGTCAAAGCAAAGTCAAAGCAACAACCCTTCAAAGAAATTATTAATAGTCATTAATAACAATAATGAAATTCCTCTAGTGAGATAGTAAGATTTTTTCTCTAGATGCTTTTGTTTGTGTTTTCAATCCAACATGAGGTGTTTGCTGCAAAAACATAAATATAAACAATAAAAACATATTATGCAATATCTTAGTGTTTAAACTACATAAATGTACACCTATTAACTTCATTTACACAAGAACAACAAAAACAACTGGATTCTGACACTTTAACCCTCAACTGCTTGTGAATCACCGCTTGCCCCCTGACTAATTGATTGACCTACATGTTAACGATTGTGTTCTGGTATCTAGGCGACATCTGCCCTGTTTCCATACATGCATTCAATTAGTGTCCTGTTGCTTAGCAAGTGAATGTATATTTCATTCTATTACAGTGAATATTATTTCAAGTTTGATTCTACGCTGCATATCTCTGCTCATTAAAGATCTTGAGTTTGCAATCATCTTCTCATAATACCAATGTACATATTATGTTTCCTTCTCTGAGGGCCATATTATCAGTGTCTGGTAATGTCTGACTGTTCCAATTTGAATATAGCGCAATATAAAATCTCCTAGGGATCAATATTATATTATTTGACTGTGTCATACTACACTAGAGGACAACATTATACCCTATAATATTTCAGGGACAATGTAATATCTGTCGTGTTGAGTCTGGAAGAATAATAAAGTATGTTTAATTAGGTCATACTGTGATGGAAAATAACATCCAGCAAGTCCAGCATGTTTAAGACACACCCACGGCTCTCTAAAGATGTGTAACCTTATTCGAATTGTGCTGTAGGATCGTCTGTCTCACCAACAAAAGCACAGACACTCAGGTCAAGCCCACAGAGCCTTTCCTCTTCACTGGTCAACTTGTATTGATGCAGTACTTTTTATGGATTAATATTAATTGGCCTTTTCATGCATTATTTACGGTGGGAGCAAAGCCTGAGGAAACCTTACTTTGGCTTCCTCAAGTAGAACACACAAGCCTCAAGGGAGCATTAGAAGAACTTGCCCCCAACTCGAGGTCAGCAGTGAGGACATCTGAAGCAATTTCCTGCCTTAAAAATGGACGTTTTTCACCTTCAAAGGATTTACGACTGACAGAAGAGTAAGACAGCTTGTATGTCTTATAACTTGTTATGATATCAATAACGGGGAACATGTTTCTTCATACTTTTTTATGTTGTCAGCTTTATCTCTTGTTAATTTTCTCACGTGATGAACATTAAATAGAGATTACAATTCATTGTGATCCATTTCTGACTAAATCCATGTATCTACTAAAAATCCATCCAACTATTTGTGTGGACAATTCTGCATGCTAGATCCTAGCATATTTATATTATGGTCCTCACATCACTTGAGACTGTAACAATGTGTGCAATAAACAACTCAGTACAAGCAGGAGCTCTATACCAGTTTAGTGAGTTTATATATTGTGGACCTGGTAGCAAACAAAGAAACACATATTTGAAATGTAATTTACAGTTAGGCATTACATCATTTCTACGTCATAGTGAAACATGAACATTAGGCCAGACGCTGTGTATTCAAAATAGTCTGTATTCTAAATATAAGGTCCGTCTCTTGCATTAATTTAAAACCCTGTTATTCAAACATTTTGGTAATTTATGGCTGTTTTATTTTTGTATTGAGTATGTACTGTATGTGCTGTGTAAAAACGAGCAATGGTATCGATGGCATGTTTGCCACAAAAGCATGCATTGTGGCAGGTATGCATCGTGAGAGAAAATGACACTATAGCTCAGGGCACCAGCAATTGCCTGCACATTATGAATGACCGACGATTTAAATGATGTATTCCATAATTAAATATCAATCCTTTGCCAACATCTCTGAGAAATGCATAGCCTCCTTTAATCAAAAAGCCTGTCATTCATAAATAAACAAACTAATAAAAGGCAAGATGTAAACGGGGAAGAACAAACAAGACGTATTCTTAAGAACATGATGCTGATGCGAAACGTATCGACGGCATTTTCTACACAATGACACCATTTCTATCATGCATTTCAACGCGAAATGCCGAGTTCGTGCTCCCCCAGCTGTGCACACACATCTGTGAGGAATGGTGAATTTTGGAAAATGAGCTATATGACAAGGTCAGGATCGCCGACAATGCAATGCAGCAAATAAATGTTGAATAAATCTCTTACCTCTACCGTGTGTGTCACCGTGCAGCGATGAGTTCTTATGTTTCTTTTATTGGTTATCTCCCATTCAAGTCGCAGCACGCGAGCTGACCTCTTTGTGTATGTGTGTTGCTGATGCTGCGAGCGCATTGAGCGCGAGCTGCTTCCCACAGCTGCACGTGAAACGGGAGGGTGTGGCCGCTACAAACACAATAAAAAAGAGCATCATTATCTAATATTTCTATTAAACACATTTGCAGTTAATAATGCGGAACTCGTCTGTGATGCAGGTCACAAATAAATAGCATTGACGGGCCCTGACTGTACATCAAACCTTTCAACAAAATTAATAGTAATTTTAAACTCTTCTGAAGCAACTCAACGTCTTAAGGAAGTCTTGGGTGAATTATAAATGTGTAACCTAAATGTTATCTAAATGTTATTCATGGAACCACGCAGCAGCATTTTGAATGACCTTACTGGAAAGAACTGAGTACAATCATAAGTATGTATCAACTAAATTTACAGAACGTAAAATTTGTTTTGTTGTTGTTGATACTAACTGTGATTTTAAACACACAAGTAACTCTAAACTACTAGTGAGACAAAAGTCCCGACTCTAACCTAATACAAAGCAAAAAAGTGCGTTAAAAATTATGTAAAATATCAAAATTAAGGAGAGATTGGTCAAAATGCTAAATTTGCAATTCCAATCCAGCAATGTTTTGTTAAATAATTACAAATGTTGTAACATTTAAATACAACCAAACACTAAATTTACCATTAAACATTGAGTATAAACATATACACCTAAACATAAACATTTTATAAATATTTAAAAATGTTATTTTAAAAAAGCTTTCACTCGGTATCCACGAAACGGCGCTGTTTCAGTGACTATGCGACGGCGGTCCTTCTTTCTGCTCGGCGCCATTTTTAAACAGTGTTACCGCCACCGACAGTTCATTGTGAATATTGCAGAATGAAGACTAAGGCAAACACAGCTAACTGGTATCTAAGGACAGACTGACAGTTTGCTTAAACATTGTATATAAACAGCCACAAGTATCCAAATAAGTATAATTTGTGGAACTTCAACGCAGTGTGTGTGTTTATTTGTTTATCAACTGATGTTGCTTGCACATCTATTATTGCATTAATTCTGTTGCAAACCCCGGTTTGTAGATTGCTGTGATGCCCAGAAATGCGGTCTGGATTTACAGCTCTGGTTTCTAGCAGTTTGTTTAATGAGACAGCATCTGACCGGTTTAAAATATCCAGAAAGACCAGCTGAGGGATCTTTCTGGAGAAGGAGAAGAGAGACAAAGTAGAAAAAATGACCCAAGCTGGTGAGATGGCCCTAATGCTCTTCTGTAGAAACAGTACAGAAGAGTAGAACTCAGACATTTGCGAGAAAAAAGTCGAAAATATCTTCTGAGATATCTGAGAAAGTCGTAGCCGTTAAAAAAGGCGTAAATAGGCGACATGTCACGCACTTCAGTCACTGTCACTCACAGGATGAACTGCTCTTCAAAGTGCAGATAGAAATTACAGTGTTGTGATTTTGCGGCAAGACACCAAGGATCTCCTTGTTATTAAACCCAATCGTAACAATTAAGTCATCCATTTCAGCAGCAAAACACGAACCAGTTCCATCAAAGGCTCTGTTGTGAATGACTGATGAACTGATGAGTTTTATTCTACAAATTGCTTTCCCCTCAAATAGTGCACTAGTTAGGGTATTATGACAACCTGCTAACCAGCCGGCAATGGCACTTTTTAGCTGATCTTTGCTCATGGTGGCTCATAGACTCTTTGTTCTGCTGCCAGGTTGTTTGAGCTACTCACCTGAGGCATGCCATTCTACAACCACAAAAATGGCAGTTGATTGATTGACGGCATCACAAGACAGTCCCACACCCTTTACCAGTAACAATAAACTGTAAAATATCTAAATTTACATAACATACATTTTCTGTTGATTCATTTAGCAGAACCAGTGAGCCTAGTCTACAATTATGAATGAGTCATATTGAAACAGGTGTGTTGTTGGTCTGTTCTTGTGCTGTCATTTGGTTCAGTTGTTGCAATATATACTGTAATATATTTATTTATTTGAATTTGTACAATTTACTGGCAAAGAATAAGTTATCTTGCTAGAACACATGGATACTTTTGTAATGATATGGGTGGAGAAAGATGTTTTTTTGCTGTCAGATGTAGTTACAGCATCAACAATTGGGGTTTTGGATCTATGCCAACCAAGCAAACCTTGGCCGAAGTTTAAATGTACTAAAATAAAGGAAACAGATGGAGGTACGACAAAGTGTCAGGGAAACAAGGACTCATTCCTTAAAATAGGACAAATTTCCTGTTTGTTTTTAGTTGACATACAGCCAAGAGTCTTGCACAAATGATCAAACAAGCACACAGAACTGACCTTGTTTAATGGAGATGTTCTCTGACAAATTGCATATAATGACAAAAATGCGAAAATAAATTGGATATATGCAGATTAAATTGTATTTAAATGCAGAAGGGATGCATTATACATCTGTTTATGCATACTGTACATTCTGAATTGCTTCCTAACAGCAAGAGTCTGTTGTGAAAGGAAGTGTTTTTCATACAAGAGAACTGTCCTCTTGAATGTCTAAAGAATCAATTTATTGTTGTTCTTTAAACAAGCAGTTACTCAATTGCTAGTGTAAGTGTGCAGTTGCCATGGTGATCACTGATAACAGTGTGTGGAACAAACAGACCAATCAAAAAAGAGCATCTTAATGCACTCCAGCACAGTTAAACAGTCATAGACCCTTTATTTAACATTATACATGTTTCTCTCTATAATTGCCTTTTCTTTTTAGGTCTTTAAAAAATGTGTGAATACAGAGTGGCTGTTTTTATTTTCAGGGCTGGTCACGCAAGAGAGGTTTCTCAGCTTTGTTTAAAGTGTCTCAGCTACAGACAGAAATGGATGTCTTCAACAGCTGACCACTGAGTGCTTTGAAAGGTGACAATCAGAGTGACCACATTGAATCCTAAACAATTTCTTATTGGTCTGCAAACACAGTCTGTTTTGTGTGTTTTAAGTGTTTGTTTTAAGTTTAACCTCCCTAAACTTTATATTGCGTTGTTTTTCTCAGTTAAAGAGCTCAGTTAGAGAGAGTGTTTAATTACATTTCTTGATAACTTGACAGAAATTGTATTGTGGGGTTGTTGCCCATGTTACATGTTTGTATTGTCATTGCATTTTGTTTTTTATTTAATGCTTTATATCTTCAGTCTTCATTTGACTTCAACATACCTAGAGAAAAGTACGTAACGTAACCTGGTGTTTTATGTTTCAAACAGAGATGGCGATAGAAAGGCAAAAGCTTGCTGTAAGTTTGCAGCTGTAACAGGATGAAATACTTTTTGAAAAAACAAATCTGTACTGGAAACACGGGCACAACTTTTGCTCATATTTAATAATAAAAAAAAACAATAAAAAAAACATAGATCCAAATGAGAAATCCACTCTCACTAATATGGATAAAAGCAAACGTAACTGATTAAATATCTAGCTAGTTAAAAGATTTAAGAAAAACACTGGAAATTTCAATATTGCATTTATAAGTGAAATTATGCTTATCGGTGTAAAAATCCCATGATAGTCTTGTGCACAGCACAATTTTAATGATATGCCCTGCTTTATCATAAACAAAAAACATTTGATTGATCGAGTACTTCCAGTTTTAAATAGTGGTTTGAACTTATAAATATCTTTCAATACACTGTACTAAAGCTTAATTTCAAATATATATTTCATTCTATACAGGTAAACAAAAATTAATACATATTGACAAATTTGACAAAGATTTCATTGGTCTTATACCTTACAAAGAAGGTACAAAACCAGTTTGTTGGCTAATGCCTGCAGTATTCAGTGGTTGTGTTTGGCAAAGGATAGCCAAACAGACCAAAGTCTAAAATATATTTTGGCAGGAGCTCTTTAAAGAACTTCTGTGGCACAGTACACAAGTAATAATGAAGTGTTTCTTTAGTAACCGGTTTGTACCACGTCTGCCGTTCAGGAAAGCTTATATGTTGTGGTGCCCTGACACGGTCCAACACGTACGCCGCATCGCTCTCCAGTCTCTCATACGAGCCAATGAAATCATATTGTACAGCGCAAGGTTGGCACAGGTTGTAGATGGGCATCCAGTGTTCGTTCATACGCTCGGGGTCTTCGTCTATCAAATATCGCACAAACTCTGTAAACGTAACATCATTTCCTGCTATTTTTTTGTCCTTTGCGTAGCCTTTTCTGTATCGCCGTATGATCTCCGCGCCGTATTTTCGTTGGTACGCCTCAATTTCGCCAAACTTGTTACGATAAGCAGAAAGCAAACGGGCCATTGGTTCTCGTACAAACATGAATTTAAAATAATGCAGTAGTCGATGCCGGATCTCTTCCGGTGGAAAGTCAGACAGGAAAAGCAAATCGGCACGATGGTCCATCTTCGCCTTGACGTCTATGTTGGCCAGAGCGCCGCTCAGCACTTTCATTATGCGCTTCCAGTTAGAACAGGCCACTTTAGGTACGTAGCAGTACAGAAAACGATGCTCCTCGTTCACAAGTATGTGCTGGAGGACAATCTTTCTCTGGAGGGGACTGAGTGACCAAACGCTGTGAGGCATGTTCTTCTGACCACACACTGATCTTATGGTTCGATTACGGATCTCCTGCAAAATCTGAGGAGACAAAAA
>JAZGTK010012916.1:0-14629 GCA_036877625.1 Ambastaia sidthimunki | reverse complement strand
AGCAAAATATGCAAACTTTTGCATACTGGTAACTTCTCATTCACCCCATCTTATAGCTAAAGTATCTTTTTGATATATATTAAAATTGTCCAAGTCATATATCTTGTTTGACACATTGTTGCCACATTGTTTGGTTAAATTAAACTGCGCTAAATATTTTAATGAAGAATAGCCAGTTACTTTAAGCTCTTTTAATCAATTATTTTAATATTACATATGAAAAAATATATATTTCCTTAAAGATTCCATTTCCCCTTTGCTTGTATCTTGCTGTTCTCATTTTTACTTACAGCTTCTCACTTCCTTTTCCTGCTGGTGCCATGTGGCCTGTTTATAACAACAGCTAAAGGTAGTTTTTTTGCATCTAGTAAGAGTTGAATTGTGGAAACAGTGGAAAGAGAGAACAGAAAGTGGTATTTTTGGTAAGTAGAAGCAAAGAAATCAAACCCTAATTGTGTCCTCGTTATTCAGATTTGGAGTTTGTTTAGTTTTTCACATTAATTGCAGGGATAAGTGATTAAATAAGTGATAAAATGTTTCTGGGATTCTGTTGCTAGATACTTGTGTGTTTGACATAATGTTGAAGTGTTTCTCTGGGTTTGGAGAGTGATATTTTGCATCCTCTGTTTATAAGACAAACATAAACCTTAATCACGGTAGACGTCATACTGCAGTTTTTGTTGGTGAAAACGAGTCTTTGAGGCAAAGACATATACACTCAGTCCAATGGGTTTTACTTCCTTAATGTCCTATGCTGTGTTTAATTTTCATAACTCATTTGTGACGGCACTACTATAAGCTCCACCGAGCTGCTATTTCTGTAACTGTGCAACCCTCATAGCCGATTGATATTTGTTGCATAGCAACATTCTGTGACTGTTGCTATATCTTCTGAGATCAATAACCAGGTACACAACACTAAAACGCATTTAGTAAATTCTTAATGGGAAATGCGGCTTTGAAGGCTGGTAAACTAGAGAAAAGGCATTTTAATTTTACTTTGTTGAGCAGCATTTGCCATCTGATGGTCACAGCTATCACAGCTAAATGTTTGAAATGAAAGAGTCTAGTCTAAGCTTTAGGGAGGTTTCAGTAGACTGTATATAACCCATCCCCCTCTTCTTCAAGCACAGGGCATATTGTCTCTCTCTATCCCACTGGCTCTTACCCCCTCAGATTGTATACTAGGACATTTTGTACTCATGGTAAAGAGGGAAGAAAAACAGCCCATGAGCTGAGGAGTGGGCGGGTTAGACACATAAGCTTAATAGATTTATAGACTCTTTCAGTTCACAAAACAAATGTCTTTGCATTGATATATAAAATAGAAATTAGACCCAAGCGTGTTTTTTGACAAGATGTTACACTCTTGTTACACCATTTTTCTGCTGGCCGATTGCTTTTTCAATCCTGCTAGTTTTTAAATTCTCAAGCTAATACCTCATGCTGTTTTTCCAATTCGGTTAAAGAGATTTCAGAGTAAAACTGTCACTAAACTAAAGTTCTGTGCACTAACTGAGCCTCGTTGTCAGTGTCGTGGGTGTTTTTACACTTTTAACTCTTATTAACCTCACTTCACAACCAGTAGACTGCTTATCTGCAGGATGGTTTCTGTCAATACGTGGTGGTAGCAGGATGTTCCTGCCTCGTTTTCACGTTCCTATATGCTCATGGTTTATAATGGATCCGCATTCCTTCATGTGCAGAGACCCCCTATAGACTGATCACAAGGTTGCAATTATGTGGGCTCTGCCCATTGTAAGACTTACGTCAACATTTTGAGCTGTGGTGTTGAGTTTCCCCTAGCAGAGTTGTGAAACGCAGATTGTGTGGACTGATTTGATCCTCTGTAAGTTCCTCAGCACTTCTAAAATTTCAGAGAAGAAAAGGCCATGATTGAAGGTCACTTGTAACTGGTAGAATGATAAATGGAATTCTGTGGCTATGTTTATTTTGATAAGACATTAAAAAGTTGCTTTCTTTTTCTATTTGTAGATAATTTTGTAATTTTTTTTTATTTATTATCAGTAAAGAGGCTTGTATGATGCCAGGGCTTATAAGCATATGCTGATATCTGTAGGAGGATAAATTAGGCAAAACATTACATTTACATATTCACAAGCTGATCAAACAAATGTAGACAGTATGGCATGGTTTGTGTTTTTTTTTTGGTTGCTTTGAGATGGCAAAGTGTATTTTATTGGTTTATGCTCTAAAAAAGTCCATGCAAAGCCGTAATGTTGTCATTGTTGCATGTTGAGTATTTGATCTGTCACTGTATGTTCATCAGAAGAATTTAGTCTGTTGTTGGTGAGATCATGTTATTGTGGCTGTTCTTATCTTGAGTGAAGCATGTTTAAAAAAAGGTTGGCATGGAAACGTAGATGCTTGGCACTAAAGCATTAAAACCCTGCACTTTTTTTTCAAAGAGGGAAAACATAAGGAGAGGTCATTTAAAGACCCGCTGTATTCAGCTGACTAGGCTGTCCAGAGCATTGCCTGTTCAGGAAGTCAGGCATAGCATTGCAATCGATGACTTTAGCATTCTCAAGTGAGCTAATAATAATACAGTATCTGCTACTGACCTCTGGGTGACACCCAACATGACTCATGATGCTACAGTTTTGGATCGGTCCAAGCAAAATTTAGTAAATATGTTTTGGTTTGTGTAGCTAACCTCATCTAAACCAGATCTGAGTGTAAATCGTTAGGGTCATGTGACGGTATGTCATAATATGAATGGGAACTAAGTACCTGTTTTTATTCAGAACTGGTTTTATGAGTTGTGAGACTGAGCCTCATGAAACAATAAAATACATAAATATATACACAACTTTGTTTGTTTTTGACTGCCCACAAAAACAAACACAATAAATCGCAAATGGTTCCTGAACTTTTTCATGAAATATTCAGTAGTGTGGAATCAGAATCTTATATACTAACATTATCCACCTTATTTTGACGTAAGAACACAGGCTACGATTTTTAAACTTGAAATCAACATTTTATTTGCACACTATTCAGTCATATGTGTGACACACAGGTCGTCATACAGCGCAAGTACAGAACCAAGTTTTCTTTCACATCCTATTTTGCTTAAACTGTCAAAAACAAACAAGGTCTACATAAACCTACAGTGGATGTGTATTAGGTTTTAAAGTGACAGTAACTTTATAAATCTGTGGCCTGTGTCAATGTTAAAGAGAAAATTTGATTAATCTGTCGATTATTTTTAATATTAATCTTTTTATTTTCTGATCAGTTGATTAATTCTTTAGCTAACCTCTGTCTGCCATCAATCCTTAGCTGTTTTATTCAAGCATTTGCTTACAAATGAATAACATTACATGCTATTGTATTTATTACTATTGTGGTTATTACATGCTAGTGACCTGACTTCTGCATGCGTTTCTGGTTGAGTTTAGTTTCACATTTGACTTTCCTTTCTGACTTTCCTTCAATTGTCATCTGCTGACCTATGTTTTGCAACTGTAAACTGTTTTAAGTGTCACCATTTTCTGTGCATACATGACATGAGAAGTTAGTCATAACCACAAAAATGAAGGCTGAAAGTTTTGGCATTAATAATGGCAACAAATGTCACGCAGTGTTTAGTGTGTTTGTGGAATGATCACCATTTCTGTTCAACTGCACAGCTCACTTTAGCGTCATCTTGTCCTAGAAGTTGGGTGAAAAGGTTTTGTTGAGAGATTAGGCTTAAATGCAGGATTAAACGCAAATGTGTGTTTTTATTATTATTTGGGACACTTGCTGGATTCAAAGTCTTCTGTTCTGTCATTTGCTGGTTGGCAAAGTACCTTGTCTAGCCACAGCATTGGCCTACTTTTTGAGACGGCTCTGGCTGTGTGCCCCACCGCTCTGTTCTTCCGTTCCTCCCATGGCCACGTTGCTGCATGCGTTTCTGAAGAGGCTGAATCTCCTTGTTTGTCTCTCTGTTCATTATTTATAAGATCGTCATTTAGCATCATTCAGATTAGGGTTGTAACAATACCCAGAAACCGTTAAATTATACAATGTTCTGCTCTCTCTATATATATATATTTTCCTTCATGTTTTAATCATAAATTTCTTGACTTGACAACAAACAGAGCTATTTGTTCTTTATTGTCACAATACTTATGGAGGTCACTGTGTTTTGTAAGGTAGGCGACACTGCAAAGTCAAATGTAGTGTCTAGTCATCCGGTGTTTACACTGAAACAGATGCCGTTTAGACCTTTTTTTCTTTTTAATGTGCCAGATGCTCTGATTCACTGCCACATAGCCAAGTCAAAGTCCATTCAATGAATGCAAAACAAACAGATACAGATTTCATCTCCTCATCAAGCTGTTTACCTATTCATGCTCCGGAATGTCCCAAAGCATCTGGTTGCATATTTGTTGATTTTTAGCGTAACCATTTGGCACAACTAGATGAAAAATAACCTTTGCTTTGCTGGTGATGTGATCAGGTGAGATCAGCAGTCATCAATCAGACACAGCCGTGACTGACATGTGGGAACAATTTATACACCTAAGGCTTAGTGTGACATCTCGTTTCGTTTATCTCTGTCTTTGAGTTAGGATGTGATGTCATTATGAAGGTGTTCAAATAGGTGCTAAATGGATCTGCTTTCGTGTGCGATGTTTTGTTTGCAATGGGCATGAACGGTATAACTATGTGTCTTGTTGAGGTTGAGGTTGTTGAGGCTTTTTGAATTTTTAGACTACTCCAAATCAAAATGCTCCTTCCCAACTTCTGTCTGGGCCTCAACTATAATTCTTTTATTTAATTTAGCCAAATATTATAAACCACAATGACAAGATCTGTCTTGAGACTGGTTCTTAAACGATTCTTGTTGCCTAATTTTACATTCAAAGGATTTAGCCCTAAAGGCAAATCCTTGTTCTGACAGTAGCTGCAGTTTACAACATCATCCTCACACCCTTCCTTCTGGTAAAAACTGACGAATACCTGACAGCATGTGGGATTACATTAAAAACTCAATTGTTTAGGCCTTTGTTCATGTACCTCCATATCGAACCCTTCCAACATTTCTTCACCTTATGCGTCATAATGACCTTCAGAATTGTTTACCGAGGTGCCACACCTTATTCATCTTGCTTGTTTTACCATGTAGGTGCCCAGTTTCAACTCCCTGCCATTTGCATCATCAATGGAGTTGTGCTGATGACAGGATTATTAATACATATATCCTTTAAACCCTCTTATTTATATTGGCTTGCTTTAAAAGCGGATGAAAATTAGCTGATACATTCAGGGAAGGAGTCAGAAAAGAGCTCTCAAGTGAGAATTCTCACTTGTAGTGGAATTAAAATCCACACAAGCAAAGCAGATATCACGTCCATGTGTCAGCAAGTGCTGTCATGCTTTTAGTTTCTCTACAGCAACTTCAGCACCTGGTTCTGAAAGCTCTGGCTGTGTTGCAGAAGTATTTTGGTACGCTAACATGACGCCCCGTTACTTCGGACAGCATTTCTAGGCAACATGATCTTGGTAGCAGTGAACGGTTCTGCTCAGAAATTGCTTATCTCAAACAGGACTTACAACATCAGTTAGTGTGAAACGTACAGTAATTATTCTGCTGCCTGGCTACAGATGGTTGTAAAGGATGATGTAGATGTTATCATGCTTTTCTTAATACAATGCTAAGAACTCTGCTATGGGGGTTGCTAAGAAAATGCTAACAGGGTTTGTAGCTAGTATTTAGTCAGCTGTTACCAGTGGTGAGTTCCTTATCTGGTAATTCATTTATTTAACTTTTCTTATCACTTTAAGCAAGATTCAGATTTAATCTCTTCTCTAGGTACATGGATGGATACTGCACATTTATGATTGGTTAATGGAGGCTTGGAGTTTTGTAAACACTGTTAAATGACATGCCACTGCTGTCAAGCATATAAAGCAACCACAGCATTTTCATGACATCTAATTTGCCATCAGCTGTTTACCTGCTTATGACTCTAGTCCAGATGTGTTTTTCAGTTTCGTTTACTTGCTTCAGTGTGTTCATGCTTACCAAAGTGAACCAAGACAATTTGGGACTTAAGATGACATTTAATATAATAGATATTTCTTTTTGTTATGAACCCTTGATGGCAATTAAGCATTAACCCACTTTTTATTAACACAATTTAGCTAATAAGAATTGTGACATGGTTGTGGCTTTAATCAACTCTGGCATGAAGAGTAAGGATAAAGCTAACAGGAAATGTTTGTGGGATTTCACAGGGCGCCAGGCCTTCAGAGACCTACTCATCCAGACAGACAGAGAGAATGAACTCTGGCACAGAATGAAGAGATCTGTCTCATCAAGTTAAGCACTGGCCAGTTGATCACCATTAGTTATTGTGTTCTGTTAAGTCAGTTTTTTCATACTTTCAGTACTGCTGTCTGATTCGCAGTATTGAGTGCTCCACACTGAACAGAAGATCAGTTCACCTGATAAAATGTGCTTTTTTTTATCCTGCAACACCAGACGCAGACACCTCTTCTCTGTCATTACTGAAAGCAAAGATGCTCTAAAAAAAAAAGCAGCAAATCTATGAATTAGGACTAAATGTAAAGCAGGATTTTGGACCTGTGGTATTTACACAAATGTGATATTTGGTGCTCTTGATGTTTTGAATCTTTGGTTGTTTGGGACAAACAATCTGATGAATGATTTGTCACGCAGTTCTTTGTTTAGAGATAGAAACAAGTGTTTTGAAAGCATTTTGAAACCTGTTTCGTGCTCTGCTGTGTGAACACTCTTTAGATGTTGTCATAAATAATGGGAGCTGTTGTTCTCCCACAGATTTCCCATAAAGTTACTTCTGAGACGCGTTGAGTCGATTCTCAACAACTAAATTTCAACACTTTTTGGTTGTTCTCTAGTCAGGTTCTCTGCTCTTCATTTGTGGTCACTTAACTGTGATAAATCATTGGCATGCTTAACACAGGGGGATGATATGTACAGGGTGTACTCGTACAGAGTCTTGAAAGTTAAAAAATCTTTTTTTATTTCTATGTGAATGTAAAATTTCTGTTGTGTTTATATCCTAGCATATAACTATAGTTTGAAATAGAATTATGTAAATGTTATGTAAATATTGTGTAAAGATATAATGTTACAAGTAATGTTCCATACATTTTCCTGTCTTTTGAATTAAGTTATATGCAGTTTTAAAGTGTTATGAAGTTTCAAAAGGGCCGAAGAAGTGATTTTGTTTTTGTTTTTTTACTTTAAGTACGAACTCTGTTTGTAAGTTCAGAAAGTTTCTGAATAAAAAGCTGGGTTTCTGTCTGTAGAGAATGTTTGGGCGCTATTTTTGCATTCATTGTCTCTTTTTAGAAAGAGAATATAAACATCTTTTCTTCTCTCTTCTTTCTGTAAGAGTTTGACCTATTTTCTTGTTGTGACATGCCAGATGGTTTTTCCAGCCAATTTTGTGTAGGAAGTAAAAGGTTCATGTACTTCAACTTGCAGAATTTACATCAAAAAGCTCAATGTGTGTGTAAATATCTATACATATATAGTCTGATATAGTGAGAGAGAAAAATGCAGATGCTAATGGGTCTTTAATCTCTGTCATCTGTTTGCAGTGTGTTAATTTTAATAGTGGTCCAGTGTGATACACCCAGATGAATCACTTGCTTCATTTGACCTACATTTATGTTTGACATATTACATGACTACTTCAATATATGTGCAAGAAATATTGGTTTAAGTAGCCATGGAATAAATACAATAAGGTAAGGTCGGGTGGTCATCATTGTATTATCAAGTGTTTGTGTTATTTGATATTTAGCAATGTAATAGGCAGGATACATTTTAATGAGCTGATCACTGTCACAAAGATATTATCACAAGACTTAATAAATACAAGTCCAAGGTTACTTGTAGGTACAAGGTTGAATTTAACAAAAATGGTCTGTACATTATTTCTAACATATAGGCCTACCACAGTTTTGTGCTTATTATAGTTTTGATCTGCTTACATGCAGTTACAGTTCAGTAATGAAACCTGTATAGAACCACTTTGTAAATAGACTCATTAATCATTGGCTATTCAGGTCCATATGGGATGGGGTTACATATAGAATGTGAAAACTTTCTGTATCTCTGTTATGTTACAAGCATAATTTCACATTTTGTTGCTCTTTGCCAGTTTCTTTCTTGTTCAGTGTAGTTGGTGCATCTTTACTGCCACGACTTGCCCCTACATGCTTGCTTAACATAAACGCCTAATTACAAAATGCTGATAAAGACGAGCAGAATCCCATCAGAGGAATCAGCTGACGTCGGTCAATGTCTGATGTCGATTGAGGGTTTGACCGTACTGGCCGAGGTGCTGACAGCATGCTAACATGTTCCTGCATGTGTGCATGTTCTCACTCCTAAATCTAGCCAAGGAAAAGCTCTCAGATGACTGTCTAAAAGCGAGACAGAGTGCCTACAAAAGCCCCAGCTGTTGTTCTTTCTTTTGAGTCATCTGAAAATTTTCTTTAGAGGATAAACGAATAGGTTTATGCCACGTTTTTACCCCACACGTGAATCTGTGCTGGTTATTGTACTAGTGCCAGAGTAACCGACTTGGGGATTTCCCTAATCGATATTGTTTCATTAAATTGACGATTGATTAAAATTAGAGAATTGTTTTTTTACACAGCCCTAGTGTCCATTGATATTCATTGCCAAATATGGCATGGTTTTAGTTGGTAAAGGGCCAGTGTAAGTTTTGCGAGGAAACCTAAAAAAAAATTAATTCTAATTGATTTCCGAAGTTGTTTTGTTATACTACATAAAAACTGTATAATGATTGACTACCTGTTGTGTTCACACAGTTGGTAAAGTTCTCAGACCAGTGATAACTGGGTAATGGTTAGCCAAGGTGACGTGTTCAGTGGAGTAGAACAAAACGTAAATAGAATTTTTGTCATGTTTGTTCACGTTCATACAATTTACATGTGCACAGGTGGCTGTGTAACTGAATACACCTTGTCTGGATTAAACAAACAGCTTCTGCAATTAATAATATTCAGAGGGTGGTGTAGTGCTTTTTTTTTTAAACCAACATGGTTGTTCAGACATTCCGACATCTCAACCCAACTTCCATAGCCTCTTTATACTGTAAAATTAACAGAAAATGTTTTTGCTAATTCATAGTAAATGCCATTCTGTATGTGTGAGGCAGTCTTTCATTACAGCTGTAATATACTGAGCTTCAGAATAACTTTCACCATGCTAGAAGATTTGGCATTGAGCTAAAAACAAAATGGGAAATGGGGGAATCTTACTGCTTCGTCATCCATTTTTGTATTGCTTCAGAAACCCCACACACAAGCAGTTTGTCCTTGTAAGGTGGTGTCCTCATACGGTTTTGTGTTCTTTGTAGTTTTAAATATTCTTAGCAGGTGTTTGGGACGTGACGTGATTAATAGGAATAAGATGTTCTGAATGCTCGGTTCTTCTGTCCTCATTGTTGGACAGAGAAGAGATTTTATCACATGAAAAGAGACACTGACATTATCCTGACTCTAATGCCGTCACCTAATTTTCATTATGGAAAGTTGTTCAATCTTCCGTTTGTCTTTGTGTGTAGCAGGCACTCAATTCATCATGCTTCTTGTTCAGAAGAGATCTCCTCTGGTCCAGGACTCCCTGCACAGGATGACAGCCATCACACAATGCAGGAACCGGGAGATGACGAAGAGGTAAAAACAACAGATGAACATTTAATGCCACACTGTCTCTAACTAAATCCAAATAAGTCATACACCATCCATTTGTAAGCAAACAGTCATGAACCAAACTCAAACCAAAACTCTGCTGTTGAACTTCAAGTGAATATTGAACTTCTCAGAAAGCCCAACTCAAACCACATAAATAAAAGTCACTGAGCTTGTCTTTTTCACCATTGAGGTTTATCTGTGTTTGGCAAAAAGGTCACATACATTGTGACCTCTTGTTTGCTTAGCTGTTGCGTAAGAACCTGGATTGTCAAAGTTGTGCAATAGTTCCCAGTTTAGACAACAGGCTGCTGTTGAAATTCTGTCTTTCAGCAGGTTAATGTATAAAAACACATACTGACAGGGGCCTCATCAAAGAAACCTTCCTCCTTTGAGAGAGATAAATGCGTCACCTATAGATTTCAGATGTTTTCTCATTTCTCTTGTCAAAGTTGATTGATTGTTGTTTGCTGCTGAAATCCAATCAAAGTCACCAGACTTGTTCTGTCAACTTGCCTTACAGTAAAGGAATAGTTCACTCAAAAACGACAGTTGCCATAATTTACTCCCCCGTATCTAAACTCATGTGACTTACTTTCTTTCTGCAGAAGGACAGGGACGAAACAAACAATTGTAATTTAACACTTTTGACTTTTGCCTTACATTTCTTTTTATACGTGTATGATAGTCATATTACAGCTTTGTGTTTTAAACTTAAATAGATTTTCAAATCTTTTTTTAATTTTCCTTTTTCTTTGTCAATGATGCCAAACTCCGTTAATCTGTCTTATCTTGCAGCCAAATGCAATGCACCAAATTTGAAAATGTGAAATTACGAATGAGATTTAAGATCTACGAATGCAATTCAATCGATGTACAGTTCTTGATTTCAAACGTTTCTTAGTGTCACTTAGTACTACAAAATGCGGAAGCTCCGTCTGCATTGCTGTGGTTAAGTGCCGTGTCTGACCCCATAACCTCTTTATTTCCTTGTTTAGAGATAAAATGATACATTAAATAAACAAAGTTATAAAATAACCAAAGTGTTACTGTAGCTCAACTGGTAGAGCATAGCGTTAGCAGCGCAAAAGTTGTGGGTTCGATCCCAGGGAATGAAAGTACTGATAAATGTATACCTTGAATTTACTGTAAGTCGCTTTGGATAAAAGCATTGGCCAAATGGAAATGTACATTGAAACATTGTCTGCTTTAGGTTAAAGAGGAAAGCACGACACACATTCAGTCATCATATGACGTGGGACTGGAGGCAGAGAGGGTTGCACTAAAGGCCTTATCACACTCACAATATTCTCCACAAGAAGAAAAGCACAAACAGGTACCCACATATCTCAGCCATCATATGTTTTCTTTCAGGTTTCTGCATGCATTCCATACTTCAGACTGACCTCCATCCTAAAATGTGATTATATATCTGTTCTGATGACTAATGACAGTCGGTAGTATAACGCTCTGTATAACGTTCTTATTTTAAAACAGTCCCAATGCAATAAGATTGACTAGAATGCATTTTGTCCCATATATTTATGGTTCTGCCTAAATCACTGTGTGATTAAAAATGTACTAGCTGAGCAAACAACTGGATTGTTGTGATGATCCTCTGGCTTTTCGACTAAGTCACTGTTGTGATATCATTTATGATACATATTCTCTTATTCTTTTTTCTGTGTTTTTGATGTTTTAGACTGTGAATCTAGAGGAGGTGGTGGAGGAGGCTCAGGTTCAGCTTGAATCTTCCATCCCTCAGCAAGAACAACAACCACAACAGCAGCAGCAGGAGGAGAAACCAGAACCCAAGAACACCCAACAACCAGACCAACAACAACCATCTCAGCCACCGCCACCACCCACGCTCACACAGCTCCAAACGCCACCTTCACCCCAGCTCCAGGCCCAACCAGACCTTGAAACTCCACAGACCACTGCCACAGAGGAGCTGTCTACTTTAACCCCTTCCCAGGATGACCCACAGCTAGAAGATTCCTCCACACCAGCTGCTGAACTCCAGAGGAGTCCAGAATCAGCCTCATCTACCTCAGCTACCTCCTCCGAGAGCTCCTCCAGGTGAGTGAAAACACCCGTGTGGGATTGGAGAGTGGAAGGGAGTTTGTCATTTATTTTTGTGTGTTTCATCATTATTTCTTTATTCAGCTTTCTTTTGATTTTCTTATCCATTCATTGTTACATTGTCTGCCTTCTTGTGGACACATTTCTCCATCAGAACTTTAAAATTGAATTTGTCAGCATCTGTTTATCACTTTATTTACATTGGACCTGCCTTGGACCTCCAGCCATGAATGGATCTCACTTTTTCAGTCAACTATGGCTTGTTTTGACTGGACTTTTAGCATTTGAGTTGACCATTCAATCAACAAAGGATCACAATGCCCAGATGACAGGAGGCTTGCAAAAGAATTTGGGCAAATAAACCGTGCTTCAGTCCTGACCTGTAGCCAACCCTGGGCCTTGATTATGCCAGATCCTCTCTCTCTTTCTCTCTCTCTCTTTCATTCTCTCTCTTTCTCTCTGTCGTATTCTTCTATAGTCTCCGTAAATGGAATATGATTTCTTTCCTTCAGTGGAGTAGATGTTCCGCATGCTGATGCCCCTGTAGAGAACTCTAGTGCCAGTCAGTGTGAGGTGGGCTCTGTGCCCCCCTTCAGCCAACCCCTTGGCACCACTTTCAACAGGTGAGTACTGAGCACCTGACAGGTAAACGGCAGGTTACTGTACATGGTAACTTTACGATAACAAAATCACTCGGCTAACATCAGGTGACTTGGTAACCACTGGATAACCAAGTGGAGCTGCTTCAGGCCTATCAAGCCATGACTTTTGGCCTTGGTCTTATTTTTCATTTATTTTTTTAATTGTTTTTTTTATTGTTTTACCATTTTCTCCTTACTATACTTTAAGTGAACAAAAATATTTAGCTTGTTTCTAGGGTATAATTGACTTATATCTGCCCTGTCTTTCTCTCCCTCTTTCTCCCCCACCCTCTCACTTGTTCTCAGTAGTGTTGTGGAGGAACATGCAGAGAATCAGTCCAGCACACTGGGACAGGGCTTGGAGACTGTTGCTGACCCAACTGCCCCTCCAGTCCCGAGTGAGCTGGACCTCACAGAGCTGGAGCAAACAGCAAATATCTCAGAGCAAAAGCAGGTAAACATACTTACCTGAAAATAATATGCCTGAAGTTTCTGTAATGAAGTTAAGTTGGAGAAGATTAGGTTGCACTTTACTTGTACTTATTGTGTAGTTGCCCAACAAAGTACCAAGTAGTGTACCTGTACATAAGGTTAGGTTGTAACTATAATGTAACTGTAGGGTTGGGTTCCGGGCTAGTTCCTAGTAATTACACAGTAATTGTAATTACTATAGTAAGTGCAGTAAGAACAAGCCTGTAAAATAAAGCGCTTCTGAGGATTTCAAGCTGCAGTGTGTAATTTCTCCACTGCTTTCACAAATAAAGTTGCAGATATACTGATCTGTTTTCAAACAGGTTTCCCAAACACTTTGCCTGTCCCCAAATGTTCCCACAAACAGTTAGTCCTGCCAAAAACTGATTGGTTGAGTCAATCCGCTCGATGAACAAAGAACGTCACAGAACTACAGAAACATCAACCAATGATTGCTTTATTGGATGTCTATATATGTTATATATTGGTCTATATATGTCTATATATGTTATATATCTGGATGTTATATATTGTACTGGGACTTGCAGTAGTTGTTGCAGAATTTTCCCAGAATTCCTTTCACCAGTTGTAAGTGCATGAAAATAATCTTTACATTTTGCACCTGGCCTGCTTACTCCTCTTCCCTTTGTCCTATTATATAGAATGTAAAAGGGTTTATATTCGATTACCAGTGAGCCTGTCCACACCCCACTGTTAGAAATCCACAGAGCTAAATCTTTTGACCTTCTCTGTCATAAAGCTGCTCTGTCCCATATATCCTCAATGGAGCAGATAAAAGTGAGAGAGTGGAGGAAAGATAGAGAAAGTGCAGATTGAGAGAGTAAGACTGCATAAGTCTTATTCAGCGTGCTTGTTTTCTCCTGGACAGCCTTGTAAATGTTTAATCAACGAAATGCTCACTCAACGTTGCTTTATAGGCACTAACAGGAACCGAGAGAGAGAGATTAGAAAGAGAAAAGAAAATATAAATATTTTAATCTGAGAGAGGCTAGTTTGTGCTTTGTTCACTATATTATGGGTTTGTTACTTTTATTTTCACAGGCGGACCATGAGGGAGCGACAGACCCTCCCGTACCCAGTAAAGAGGACATCCCCACCTTCGACGAGTGGAAAAAGAAAGTGATGGAAGTAGAGGAAAAGAAAAGTAAGAGACGTGTGAGCTGCATGTTTTTAAGCATTGACGTCACACGCCAGGCCACTGGTTTCTTCTCCATCAGTGCACACATGCTTTAGGACACGCTTATGCACGATTACACAGAACTGTCCAATGTCTTTTTTGTCATTATTATTATTATATTTATTATAATTTTGTTTACTTTTTGATTTACAGTCATTATTATTTATTTATTTTTTATCATTATTTATTTTTTGAACGTTGATCTCTATACGTTTTTTGCACCGATTTTTTTTTTTTTTTGTTGCCCATCCTCCCACTTGATTGGTCCACATAGCAGTGTGTTGCATAACCTGCTAAAATGCACTGCTTCAGTTTACTGAAACCACACTGGGCTCATGCCCCGGGCCAACTGAACAATTTAACTCTTGCGGTACAGCATCAGGGCTTTCTCAGCTGGGTGTGTGCCTGTTTACAGGCAAATTAAACTAACAGGTCCTCTGTTGTCACAACAACCACTAGCTAGTTTATGTTAATTGATGCTGATCACTATTAATTAATGTTC
>JAZGTK010012915.1:3603-14630 GCA_036877625.1 Ambastaia sidthimunki | reverse complement strand
TAGGCGACTGTCATGTGTTGATCGGGAAGTTTGTTGTATGAACACAAATGACATATTGTGACTGGATTGTATTAAAGTAACGTCAGCATTAAGTCACATTTAACACATTAAGTGTCCCTCTCTGCAGTTTTAGAGATGCATGTAAATTCATCTAAATTCATGCAAGTAGAGAAGAAATTTTGTTAAAGCATAATGTTTTCACTGACATAAAGGAATTCCTGCTCTAGAGCCATTCTGGACACAAAAACATCCACGTTATAACTTATTCCTCTAACGGCTGACACATTAATGCTCTTCTTAATCACCAAACGTCTTTGTACCTATTAACATATAAATATAAGTGATCAAGAAAAACAAAATTAAAAATGAGACAGTCTGAAGGTCTAGTCTGAACACAAGGAAGCTGAAGTATGTTTTGTGTGGCATTGTTCAATTGTCAAATTTCCTTCAACACAATTCATGCAGCAGTATAATTCATAAACAGTCTTTAATAGGTCCTGTGATATTAATGACCTTTCAGATTCCCACACACACACACACATTTGCTCTATTCTTTTCCACACAGTGGCAGGAAGTCGTGCAGATATCCGCAGTGCTTCTGAAACAGAATGAGAGACTGATTTGTGGAGGGAGTTGTTGAGGGTGTAGACATGAACGTTCACACAGGTCACGCCGTGTTTCTGAACTGATAACACTAAATCCATTAGGGGAAACTAGCCACAAATGAGAAGACACCAGCTTCTGATTCCTGTTGAGGAGGATGGTTGTGCTGTGTAGAGTCAGGAGAAGAGGAAAATGTTGGTTCATGGACCTCACTGTGAGATTAACTCTCCTCACATGCTCCCTCAGCAGATTATCTGAAGGTGAGTCAAGTTCAGTTTCCTGTGGAAATGCCTCTGATGGATAAATGAATAGATGGACTCAGATGATTGGATGATATGATGACTGCTGGTGTTTTAAAGATTTTAGCCTTAAATGAGAGAAAGTGTTGAGAATTAAGACCAAAGAGACATGCAACATGCCTAAAGTAGGGATTTAAACCAACCCCTAACCTTAAGTGTTAACCGTTAACATGTAACTCGCCCCTCACTGTTTGTGCTGCATACATGAAACCTTAAATTCTACAACTTGTTGAGAAATAGTGTATCATTACTTTTCTAATTAAAGTCAAGCTCAAGTCCTCCTGTTGCTTTAATCAAATATACTTCAGCTGGTAAGTTTGTGCAAAATTAATCATTTAAGATGATCATAAAAAATTGACTTTTAGTAAATGTTATGACCTAGAAATACAGCATAATATGTACTATTTATTATAAATTTTAAGCCATAATCTTTTTACCATTTCATAAAACTTCAGACTTTTGTTAATTTTCAGGTTTTTAAAAATCTAAAAAAAAGTTCTTTCAGTGTTTCTTTTGGGTTGTATTGTATTTAACTTGTATTTCACTATGCGTTAATTAAAATGTATACTACATAAAAATGTAGTATATATAAAATAAAGTGACAGTAAACATTGGGTAATAGTTGTGCTCAGGTTTGATCCTGTTTCTCTGTAAAGATTAATTTAATGTTGGTTGTTTCTGGTCATTTTGTTTGTTGTGGTTGATGTACTCACACTTTTGTCCCTCTTCGTCTACCGAAAAGCCCTTCAACTTTCATCCATTTCCATTCAGTCCCATTTCCTGTTGCTGTTGGTCTCCTCTGGCAACTTCCTGTTTGTATCATGGCCCTAGTTTCCTGTTTCTCCTGGAATTCAGGTCAAGGATCCGCCCCCTGCAGGCCAAAATGATGCTTGATGATTGGCTCAGAGCACAGCTCTGTTTAACTACTGTTGAGTGAAAGCTTATGTGGTGATTGCTGTTGTCACATTTCTTCAATGTTATTAACTCTGTTTCTGAAAAGCCTCTCCTAGTGATCCATACAGCAGCTGTCTGGCAGGAAAAGTGTGCCAGGCAAAGTTTGCAAACGGAGTGTGTGACCAGGAATGCTGGAGTTCTGCTTGCCTGAGAGACGGATTTGACTGCCTTAAAGACAAAAGCAGCTGCACGTAAGAAAGCTTCACAGCACTGAATCAGGACAGAAGTATGATGTAATATATGCTACATATAGTTATTCACAAGAACACACAACTGATTATGAAGTATGTTTTAAAGTGCATGATGAATTCATTGCAAAGTAACAATATTTACAATGCATTTTAGGCACATGGTTTAAGTGTTGGCATATATTTTAATGTATGCTGAACAAATGTTTTTGCTCTCACAGTGCAGGATATATTCAATACTGCAGAGATCACTATGACAACAGCCACTGTGAGCAGGGTTGCAATACTGCCCCCTGTGGATGGGATGGCTCAGACTGCTACAGAAACCAGTACCCCACCTGGGCCAAAGGCAGCCTCATACTGCACACTAGAGTTTTATTCCAGAGGGGTCACTTCCTGAACAGCTCTCTGTTATGGGCTCTGAGCACCGTCCTGCAGACCAGCATCAAATTCAGAGGAATGGCACCTTTCCAAACCAGCAGTGACCTTCTCACAGTAGAGACTCAACATCTCACAGACCTGTACGCCCAGTCGCCTTCCCACGACAGCGATGGGTAAGTAATATCATCTGTTTCCATCCTTTCTATGAAACGAACTGTTTTCATAACTGTGATCAGCTATTGCATGTTTCTTTAATAATCCACGATTTTGTCTTTTTCTGCTCGAATTCTCTGTGTTCTGTCCTGCAGGTCACTGTTGTTTCTGCAGCTGGATAACAGACCGTGTTCTCGTCCTCCCTCCACCTGTTTCCAGTATGCTGTCGAGGCCGCACACTTTTTAAGGGCTGTAATGACTCAGAACCCTCCTTCATTTCCCATGATGCCTGAGATCCAGGCAGCTGTAATCAGTGTGCGTGGAGTTGATGAGGAAATCGGAGCCAGAGAGGAGGTGAACTTTCCAAAGGAGGCGCGCAACGGTGTGTTTTCTGTCTTTTGGCCAAATATACTCATACAGAGGCAACAAAACTGTTTTTAACATCGAAGCCACCGTGTGCGTTAGATTGCAAAATATATCAAACCAAGTGGGGTTTCATTTAAAGAATGACAACACAAGCACCGTTTTCAGACATAGCACAAAACATGTTAAGTTTAAAGCAATAAACAAATCACATACTGTGTAAAATGAAGATGAAGTATTTGGACAGTGTCTGTTTTTAATGTTTAACATGTAACGTCCTAGCAAAGGACTGGCATGAACCAATCAGCATTGACACACATGGAGACAAACTAAATGCAAAAAATGTCTCAATAAGCTGAAGTCTCCTCTGAGAAAAACGTTAGCAGTTAAATTGATAAATGATGTCATGTCTCGTATTTATGAGCATTATTTACACTGTATGTCTGGTCATCGTGTTTATAAAGACTCCTCAGCCTGGACGTGGCCAGCTGTTGCCGTGGTGACCGGACTTGCCGTGGCGATGGCCGTGATAACTGCCGTTCTGTTCCTGTGGTTCAAGAGAAGAAGACAGAGACGAGAGGACAGAGAGCACGTGCATCACAGTTCCACGGCAACAGACAGCAACAACGGCAGCACAGCCTGGACACGACGGGCTGACCACCAGGAGAAAAGAGAGAGATCAAAAAGAGACAGTCTGAAGAAAAAGAAGAAAGGAAAGGATTCAGGGAAAAGACGAAAGGAACCGGTCGGTGAGGATTCACTCCACATGCGGTGAGTTTAAAAGACCACCAGCAGTTGGAGTTTCCTCACTGTCTTTGAGGGGTGAGGAAATGGTTTTAAAGGAGTATTTCCTGTATTCTGATTGCAGGCCCCTCAGGAAGGAACTAGACATTGGAAGTGACACTGACATGACCCAGAGCTCCATGGAGGACATCAGCAGGACAATCTGTGACCACAGATCACCAGATCAAAAACACTTCCAGGTCAACCACAAACAGCCCCGTATGCTGGGTGAGATCTCTGCAGCCCAGTTTGCTTACTTTAAGTGCATACTTAAAATACTTACTTTTGTGCTTCAAGTATGTACTTTGTTGGTGACTGAATAAATACTTGAAGAACAGGATCAGTTCATCCCATTTTCAGACCCTCATGCCCCATGCCAGTCTAATGTGACCTTTCTATGAAACATAAAAATAGATGCTAAGTAGATTAAATATTCATTAAAAACAGTGTGTCAGTATTAAACTCACTCCCACATCTGTATATTGAGTTGACTGTTTCATATTTTTGCTTTACTATGTGAGACTTAACATTTTAGTATGTAACATTTAAAAACGGCAGTTCCTTTTATTGCATTTTAAAGTTGAAGAGAACCACAAATGCATCTTCTACTCAATTTCTCTCGCATGTAGTTCCCCCTAGAGGATGGGAAAGAAACGCCATTCCTGCGCCTCAAAGACCACCGAGAAATGTCAGTTTATTTCTCCTCATTCTGACTCTTTTAATTTATTAAATAACTTTTTTTTACATAAAAATACATAAATAACAAATAACAAAACTACAGAAATAACATTTAATTGTGAGCAGTGATTGCTGCAGAGAGTGTTGTCATGCATTTAATAAAATAAAGTGTGCTTTTATTATTTGGCTCTGTGGTATCTCTGTGGTCGTGTTTCAGACTGCTCCAGTGCAGTGGTGCGGTCCGGATGGCTCAGTTGTTCTGATCCGAGCTGTCAGAAGTGGACTTGATCGAGTGGTTCTGGAGCTACTGAGAGCTGGAGTGCCAGTCAATAACACTGACCACACCGGTAAGAGTCTCATTACACCCTGATCTTACCCTCATCTTCAAGAACACATTAACAGAATACTTCACCTAAAATAAAAACTCTATCATTACCTCATTTTTGGATAAACATGAACACCCATCTGGTCCTTCATTTTAAGAACAATGCACAGTAATTAGAGCAGTTTTAGAGATATTTGTTTCTTTGCAGTTGGGGAGTAATGTATCTCCTCTTTGTCACCTTCCCTTCCTGTTCTTCTGAAACTCCCCACTGCTGCCCACTGACCTCACTGCAGCTCCCCTCATAAACACATCTGATTCAGAACAGAGTTAACACACACATAAACCTTCCATGCTTCTCGCTCATTCATTTCATAATTTGTTTGGCTTCTCGTCTGGTAACAGCTCTGGGTGCTGTCTCTCGTGATTGGCTGTCTCTCGTGATTGGCTGTCGCTCGTGATTGGCTGTCTTTGGCTTTGTTTACTATTGTCCGACTCCTCTACACACAACCTGCTGTTTTCTGATCACTTTCACACTGTGTGATTGAGTCCTTCTTGCTCCTTCTTTCTTTCTCTCTCTCTCCCGTTCTACTCATCCAGGGAGATCTGCCCTGCACTGGGCATGCTCAGTAAACCACCTGCCATTGGCTCGGACTCTCATACGCTACGGTGCTGCTGTGGACTTACAGGACCATAAGGTAAGAAAGCACCACCCTTCTGTATATGTTTATATAATAATACAAGTGAAATATCATAATCTAAACATTTTCCCTACAGGGTGAAACAGCTTTGTTTCTCTCTGCTCTTCACGGTTGCTATGATACTGTGCGATTCCTTCTTCTTAATGGGGCCAATCAAGAGTTATCTGACTGCAAAGGGAGGCGGCCACTGCATGTGGCTCGAGAGGGATTACATCATCAGGTCCTTGAGCTCTTATTGGCTCATAGAGTTCAGAGGCCAGTCCCTCTAGATCCAGCCACTGAGGTGCTCTTGGACGATAGTACCTACGTGTATTCACCTTGGGTCGCTTTACCTCCATGTCTGCCTGGAAGAAGTGCCTCTTTTTCAGGGGTCATAGGTCACAGAGGGATGTCAACACCTACTCCAGAGTAAGTAAACGCTACATCATTTCCTGCCTGTTTTATACTTGCTTTTCTGTTTTTAAAAATAGTGTGTTATACAGTAGAGTATGCAGTGATTAAAGCTTCAAACACATGTAACATAGAATTTTGTTTTCCACAGTGATTGGCAGATTGGCAGAGCACAATGTGCCTCCCCCCAGAACTGGCATCCAGGACCCAACCAATCAGCAACAGCATTGGTTAGCCCCAGGATTCTTGGTCGCCCATCTCGGCCTATCAGTACTCTTCAGGAAGTGATGTCAGAGGCAGAGGACGAAGAGAGAGAGATGACCCAGGAAATTATTAGAGCAGCAACACCTCACTTCCTGTCTCCTCAGCCAGCACCTCGACAGCGCTCTTTCTCCTGTACCCAGCATGCGTTGAACCGGCGCTCCAGCAACAACCAATCAGAGCTGTCTGCTGCCACACTGGCAGAGAAAACAGCCAATGAGCGTGTAGAAATAGTGATCGTGCCCCAACCAAAAGCACCCCAACAACCAGAGAGTAAAATAACAGGGACTGTCCAGAGCTCAGCTCAGACAGAAAATCAGCAGTTCCAAAACCCAGAATAAGAGAAGCAGTGATGAGGCTCCCATCGCTGTCCAAACTAGTGTGTGAAAGAAATCAAAGTCCTGGTGTAAACAAGCGTTACAATTAAAAATGAATCGTTGTTTACAAGTTGTAGTCTGTAAATGTGTCCATTATTATGCAACATTTTTGAATCTTATGAAAACATTATCAGTATGTCTGCAAACAGCGTGAACTGGTGCATTAGGCCACAGACTCGCAGGTTATCAGCCTGAAGTACAAAACCACGAGTGCAGCTTTAAAGAAATGTTTCATACATTCTATTGCAGCATCTTAGTAAAATCAACTGCATGCACACACTCAGAATCCAATATCCAGATGTTTACTAAACATTCTGACATACAGCAGTGAGGCAGTGATTATAGCTTGCAGATCAATTCTCCATTAAGCAGAAGTAATGTGTACACAGACCGTCTTTATTGTAAAAGAGGTAGAGAATGTTTCACTGTACAGAGAAAACTCATTCAAACGGTAAATAAGACACACAAACACCTCATTCATACACTGCTACTTACACAAACAGTAAAAAAGAACATACAAAACAATCTTTGGATTTTCTCTATTGCCCTCTTCACCCAAGCCAATTTTATCTGAGCTTGTCATAAACAATACAGAGCAGTGACAATATTAACAATAATAATAGAACTATAATGAAAACCAGAAAATCTTAATGCATTTTTAAAAGTTCCGCTTTCAACACCCAGATATTGCTGTAACAAAAAGTAAAATTGATGTAGTAAAAACTGAAAACTAAACTAACATACATGATGTTAATTAAAAACCATGTTTTCAGCTCATCCAACACGCCTCATTCACGAATCTCTAGCAGAACAAATCTGTGTAAATTCTCCATAAAACCATTCTTCTGTAAAACTGTAGCACTGGATTGAATGAAAACAATTATGCAAGAATGAGTTTATGAATTTTTTACACAGAAACTTTTATTGCATGTGGCGCTCAATGTTAAAAGTAAAACTGCTGTTGGGTAGAAGAGTGACCATCATTGTGTCGTTATGTCCTCCGGTGGCGTTTGGGTGGGTTTCATCAGTCAGAGTTGTCGGAGTGATGACTGCCCGGTGAGGTGGCAGAAGGGGGCGTGTTCTGATCTGGCCAGTTTCCATTAGTCTGCAGACAGAGAGAATGAGTGTTAACACCAGAAAAACCTCCAACACTTCATCACAGCACTACTAAACACTCAACACTTAATGCTGGTGCATAAAAAAGCTTCAACAAGCATTTCTGAAGACCCCTTTACATTGTGTGCAATAAAGCAACTGATGCAGGTCTGGATATTGAATATGGATTGTTTATTATACTGCAAAGCTGATGTTGTAAATGGAATGTTTTCTTATTTTGATGGATAAAAAATTGATTGCAATTTTTATTTGATCAGCATTGTGAAATAATTTCTTATTCTTGGTGTGAATATATATTAAAAGATGCTTCACATTTTAATCTGATTCACACACACTGGTCCTGGTGTGAACAGGTTTAATTACACATACCTGAGCAGTCACGTGATAGGGCGGCTGCTCGCCATTCATTGGTGGAACTCCCAGGAAGCAGTCAGCTGACCCTGACAGTGAGAAGGACCCTGAGCCTGTCAGAGGCACAAAACATTGTGATCATTTTCATCCACTTTTTATTTGTTAACTGAGATTTCTGAGAGTGCGTCACTAGACAAGTTCTACAAACCTTCCTTGTTGTTACAAACTGTCATATTTGCGAGTTGACAAGTCTAATGTTGCTTTATTTTATATTGCCAGAAAACTGATCAGAAATACATTGACTTTGCAATATTTCACTCCATCAGCTTCAGAGTTTCAGACTGAAACGCACCGGTGGAGTTTGGAGTGTGGGGCGACTCCTCAGTCTGCGTTGCTCCTAAGGCCGTCTTCACAGCGTACAGATTGGCCTCTTCCTGGAACTTCCCAATGTTCTTCTTATAACGGATCCTCTTGTTGCCAAACCAGTTGGACACCTGTTTCAATTTCAGAGCTAAAATGAGACTCACATCTTCTGAGGATACACAGAGTGCACTGAAACACAAGCCACTGGAAACAACAGAAACAAGTCTATTAGTCAGAAGATGATGTCAGGTCTCACCTGAGACATGGTGATACTGCACTGCTTGGCCAGCTCCTCTTTGGCTTCTTCACTCGGGTAAGGGTTCGACAGGTGCGAATAGAAGTACTCGTTCAACACTTCTGTGGCCTGTTTACTAAAATTACGCCGTTTACGCCTGCAAGAGAAAGAGTCAAGATCACAAAACACAATGAAACTCTTCCGAGTCAACGCTGGGGCTGGGACACACACCTGGCGTCGAGGAAGCGTGAGCGCAGGATCATGACGGCCTCACACGTGCTCTGTTTCAGCTGCGTCTGAATGGAGCTGAACTTGCGGTGGATGATGCTCACCATCCGCTCGATCTCACGAGGAGACACGGGCCGGGTTCGAGACTGCTCTCTTAGCAGATTCATCACGTGGGTCGTGAACTCACTGCAGGCCTGCAAACAGCCACCACACTGTTAACTACCAAAAACTCACGAGGTTTAAATCAACGGCATTACAGACTAGCTGTTCATTTGATGTGTAGTTAAAGATCTTTGTTGTAATAAATTATACTGTAATAAAATAATAAATAGTTTTTGTTTAGTATGCAGTTAAGAGCAATTTGAAATCCATGGTTAACACTTTACATTAAGGTTCTATTTGTTACTGTAGTTAATATGATATAACAATAAACACAACTTAAACAGCATTAATTTATCTTAATTCAACACAATACATTTCTAAAATTATCAAATATGTTATCAATAGTCAATTGTATTTGTATTAACTAATATTAACAAAGATTGTGTTAATGTTCACGTTAGCAAATGCATTAATGTTAATGAATGAGACCTTATTGTAAAGTGTTACTGAATGCATTACTGGATTCCTAAATGAACTGGATTCATTAGACCTGAATCACTCGACTAGAATTTACTGAAGTGAAATTCTGTAAGCTGTGACCAATCAAGCCAACAGAACCAGATCTAACTCTTACTGAACCGAACTAATGAATTATGTGTAGCTGGATTTTGGACCATTGAGGTTTTACTTTGGGTGGGGCCACCCAGCATGATGTCAGTGATTATGTACCTGCTCATATTTTTCCATCTCTGTGTGGTAAATGTTCCGAATTTGGCTCAACTTGCTTTTATAGTCGGAGTGCTCCAATGAGCTGTCAGGAGACATCCCGCCAGAGCTGGTTGCCGCGGAAACTGCGGCAGCGGCTCCGCCCCCTTTTTCTGGGCCGGCTACACCTTCAGCTAGCAGCATATTGTCCAATCGCACAAGCTGTGGGTCGGGAGGTTCCTCTTCGTGAGTGCTTCTCATGGAAAGGCCTGAAACGATACATTAACTGTAACATCGGTTCACTTAGCTACCGAATATATCAATGTACAGCATCTAAACCATAGCATCCATTATTACTAATATTTTCTTACTTTCAACTAATATTTCTTTACATGTAAGGGAATGTCTTCTAGCAGAAAAATAATGTTATAAACACAAGACTTAATTAAATACCACTCTAATAAGAAATGTGTTATTTGCATATTTATGTAAAGCTTTGTAAAAAAGCAATAATGTACAACCATTACAAAAGAGGTTTTAAATGTATATGTGAAATGTGAGTTCATGTTGTACAGTATTGTACAGTACAGACAGCAGCATGACTCAGCAGAAGAGAGAGATTAATGACACTCACAGGCTGAATGAATGCCAAACCATGAAAATAAAAAGCCTACGCAAATCCATTTCATTAATAACAACCACAGTAAACACTGCAATCCACTTTAATAAAACATCATACATATTTAATATTCACCTAAAACGTAAATAACTGGATACTGAAGGCAAACCTGAGGGGTTGAGATCATGCTGATATTTGGGTTGTAAAAATCTCAAAACATGATGGTGAAACAAAGCAGGCAAACTCATTGACCATGATGCCATTGTTGTGTAAGTGGATCCATTCATTCAGACACGTGTAAACTAAGAGTTACTAACAGAGTTATTAAATGTTGTTTATTTAGAAGGAAATGTTGAATTGACTGTATTTTATGGAGATATATAGTACATGACTTCATTCAGCAGAACATGACGCCGGGCTGAATTCAAAGGCAACTTTTGAAGCAGTGATAAAGCTGTTGTGAGTGTCTGTCAGATGAATGTGTGTAACTCACCTGTTTTCTCTTTTATTTCACACAGCACACTGAATAAAGCGGGTTTCATCCGATGACAGTTCAACGCGTGTTTTCTGACACAAAACAACAAACACAAGTCAGCTAACAACAGCCTGCTTACCAGTCACACTTTTATTACTTTTTAATACTGTACWTCACTAAAAACACGACTTAAAGCTTCACTCTGCTGTAATTCAGTCTTTATATAATGTGTTAATGTCGCTGAATGTTCCTCACAGCATAACGTTCAAACACTGACGTGTGTTTCTGCAAAATCAATCAAACTAAAAACCCTCGAGTTTAAATAAGAAGAACTATCCCAACATAGTCGATTTACTGTAAGTGATGAGTGTGTGGTGTTA
>JAZGTK010012914.1:0-14630 GCA_036877625.1 Ambastaia sidthimunki | reverse complement strand
TTTTAGAGTGAAGTGATGAGTGTGTATTTATGCACAACGAGAATACCAGCTTTATACACGTTATTCCACTAGGCGGTGTTATTTGAAAAAAGTTTCCTTTCTATGTAAAACGTTTCCAGTTATGTTTAAGGTTACAAATATTAGGCTATAGAATCATCAATGATTGTTTTTATAGCCTAGTAAAATGTGAGTTACAGTAAAGTTTGGTCTGCTTTAAACAAAGCGTTTGAGCCAAGCAAGCGCTTGCCCATATTGCAGTAAAATTACATATATTAAATACTAATACTAATACTTATATATTATTATATAATAAAACATTTCGTATTAACATCATACATTTCCATATAAAATTATCAAATCACTAGAATAAACAAGAAACAAGAAGTGCTATATAACCAATAAACAAGAGACTGCAAAAAGTTTATGTATTTATCATTTATTTTAACAAAACTAAAGGGACACAATAAGCCCTTTAAAGAACGAATAACAGTCGTTATCTTTGTAATTATTTCTTCGCACGTTTTGCTCTGGTTGTTTTGGAAACTCTTCGCTTGGCTCTCTTGGGTCTTTTGGCCTTTACAGCTGCTGTCCCACTGGCTTTTTCAGGACTTCTTAAAATTCTCCTTCGTTTCTTTGGAGATTTCTTCGTCCCAGCAGATTTCTTAGCCTTCTTTCTCTTTGCTGTCTTTGTCTTTGGCTTCTTGGGTTTTGTCACAGCTTTCGTGCTGATCTTAAATGATCCCGATGCGCCAGTTCCTTTGGTCTGAGTCAGGTTACCTTTGGCCACCAGCCGCTTAACTGCCAGGTTGATGCGAGAGTTGTTTCTTGCAACATCGTAACCATTGGCAGATAGCGCTTTCTTCAGAGCGACCACAGAGATGCCACCGCGCTCCTTGGAGGCAGACAAGATCTTGAGGATCAAATCCGAGAGAGAAGGTCCTGACTTCTTCTTGACCTTAGACCTACGCCTCTGCGTTTTAGTTGTAGAAGATTGAGCTGATGTGAGGTCTGTAGACATGACTGGCAATGCGGTGCTTGCGCTGGAAGATAAGCTTGAAGACGTTGTCTGAGTGTTCTCAGTGGGGCGTACGCGTGCCATTAAAATAGATATAATGAGAACCGCATAGACTCTGTTAGTTATGATTTCATTTTTTTCTTAAGACAGAATTCAGTTTGTGTTTTTTGGTCAATAGAAAGAGCATGATATTAGGTTTTAAAAACCATATAGGGATCAATATTGTAGATCACAAAAACCAGGAAGTCTCAATGAAACATTTAACCAAGACGCAGAAGTCTGTTGCAATACATATAATTTGTTTTCTGTTTAAAACGATAAGGAATGTATGTGATGTGGTGTTTCAAGCTTGATTAATTTCTGGGTTTTGCATAACAACATGCTTTCTAGGCCATTATTTATCTATTTTATACCATTGCTCAGTAGAACTGAACCATAATTAATATTATAACAAAGAAAAAATTAATTGTATTAAGATGCATTTCAACAAATAACTGAATTTTCAGCCCACTAAAACACACGTTTGTACTATGTCCCTAAAAATAACATTGGCCCCTGGCAAAAGTGTCAAAATAAAATTAAATTGAAATAACACTTTATTTTAAATAAATTCAAATACTTTTTACATACATTTTAAAGGTTGCAAGAACATCTTTAAAGATGTCTGGTAGGTTTGTTGGAGATGGTGGGCGAGTAGATGTCATTCATTAGTTTACATCCACTGCGTTTATGCAGTAAAAATTAAAATCGCCTTTAATTCATTCATCAAAACTAACTTTTAACAACTGAAGTTACTCTGGTAGGTACTCTGTTGATGGTCCGCTATCTCTGATGCCACATTTGGAAGGCAAATTCCCGTCTAACAGTGAACGTTTTCAAAACGTTGGCTAACGTTCCTTAAAAGTCCTCAAAATGTCCTTGAAGTACGTTTTAACGTTATATATCATACATAACATTTTTGATATTTTTAAATTTTTAATGGAAGAGTAACAGAATTTTTACAGGAAGTTTTAATAGCAATTACGTTAATACAACATCTAAAGACTGGACGTTTCAAACGTTCTTAGAACTTCAAAAGTGACATTTCTAACGTTAGTTAATGGAAACGTCAGTTTGTCAAATTGTTGCTTTGTTGCCTCATATGACCCTCATGTGAGCTGTTTTGTTTGTTCTAAAGATTTCCTGTTTCTGTCTCAGAATGGAACAAGTTTTTAATCAAATGTACTGTTTGCTGTAGCGCACGAATTTTTTATCATCTCATTTTTACCACATATTTTAAATGTTATTCCAAATAATGTACATTGTTATTAAATTCAGATTTTATTAAATTCAGATTTAAACAGAGAAACCTGTTCTGCGGTCTGTGCTGTGTTATGTTATATCTAAAGATGTCAGGTCAAAAATGTATTTTGTCCAGTGCCATTGATACTGGACATGTTTCGTTGGACAATGATCGACAATATTAACAATTAAACGATCTAGTAATGTAGGGAGCACACGGTGGTCACGTGGTTTTCATTGCATCCCGACCATATAAACTACAAATAAACACTGCATGAATTACTTAAACACAACTTCTCAGAAAACAAAGAATTCTCCTGAAAGTGCCAAGAATGTAAATATTGTATGCCGGTAACATCACATTTCCTTAATAAACACCTGTCAGCTGTAGGACGGCATTAGGACCCGGAGGATGTAGTTATTGGTACGAGCATGTGACTGTCTGATTATGATTCACTTACAAAACACGAGGAAAACAAACGTCACCCTCACACATTACTGGTAACTTCAAAAGGCTTAACATCTATAACTGTACAGCGCAGACATGGATTGTGGAATTATAACATCTAAAACAGTCCTCTTGCTTCTCAGTTTAATATTTTGGGTGAGTTGGCGTGTGTGGTTTTTTTTAACATAACGATTTATAAATATAGTCACTTGTTTTGTTGTTGCAAAATGTAGCCCTTTATAATATGGAGATCACAGTATAAAGTCATTAGTGTAAATAGACATTTATGTCATGATGCGTACTAACCTGTCCTGTTGTCTTTATATTATGCAGTCATATTCATTCATCCAGTTTTCGTTTTCATCCAGAGCTTTTCCTCCCCCTCCAGAGTTAGTTTGTCAGTGAGCTTTTCTCTAGAAGTAATTTAATTTGGGATGAATAATTTGTTTGCTCTGTGTTTATACACTTAAGAAAAACAAATGAAAGGCCTTCACAGTCTGTGCCAAACACGTGGAATTCAAACGTTTTAGGGACACTTACTTAAAATCAGACTTGATGCAATTGTTAAAACATTATATTTTTGGAAATAAAGATTGTTGATGCCCACGTTGTGTGTCATACAGGCCTAGTCATCAGCACCTGACCTGACTTACTGCCTACACTCATTACTGGTTTAAATGGGCACAATGGAAAGTTGTGTAGAAAACGAGCGCTTATATTTTCTGTGGTGTTATGTGATGCACCTGTGGGATTGTAAAGGGGATAAAACAGATCTTTACAATGTTGGAAAAAGAGTTTGAAAACACAAATTTGTGAAATAATTCAACTTTAAAGCCTGGAAAATGAAAGCTCTTACAACTCTTTGTCTAAAAAGTGATTGATGACTGTTATCATGTGATCTTCAATCTCCTGAGGGTTTCATATTTGCTTTAAAGCTTTAGTTCAAGCTGTGGCACAAGACCAGAGTTCTGGGAAGGATTAGGGGGCAGAAGTTTGCTCATGGTCTCGTGACTGTACATTGTGACAGGCTGCTGAAGAATCGCATCATGCGCTATTATTGAGACACAAAACATACTTATGAAGTAACATCTTATGACTTATGTGTAAAATGAAAATATTTTAATTATAGAAGAGATTCTTGTAAATGTTGTGAAAGGCTGATCTCAGTTCATCAGGTAAATAAAAAAATGAAGTCACAACTTTTGTGTTTTTTTTTTTTTTCTTTCTAGGCTGCTGGAGCGGCCCTTGCCTATGTTGGTTCTTATGTGATGAAAAGCTACAACAGCTTTGAAGAGTTTATGACAGATAAATACTCTCTCGTCCCTGCTGCCATTATCATCGGAGTGGCTGTGGTCATGTTTGTCATTGGAATTATTGGCTGCTGTGCCACTCTGAAGGAGTCCAAAGTTGGTTTAGGAATTGTAAGTGTGACCCCTTCAAGAAAAATCTCTATACCTATATACAGTAGCATTTATGTTATTACTAAGAAAGTGTGCTATATGGTTAAAAGAAAGTAGTGTTCAAGCTGTGGTAGTTTCTGTTTCTTCTTTAAAGCCACCTGAGTATTTCTGGTTTCATCATTCTCTATTTTTGGAGGGTTTTTTTGGTTGTGGTATTGTGAAGATTTCCCAAATATATAATTTGCTTTAAATTTTCTCTTAGTTCCTTCTTATCATCGTGATAATCTTCGCTGCAGAGGTGACGGCCTTTGCGTTTGCCTTCATCTACAGGGGAAGAGTAAGTTTATACCTTGTTGGTTTTTCTTTTGAAGTATGTGTACAATAAAATCTGTCATCTGTATAGTTGCCTTACTAGAAATTCTTTTTTGTTGACAGATTAAAGGTGATTTGGAAAAGTCAATGAGTGACGTTTTCCAGAAGTATGATGGTCTAAACACTGAAACTCATGCTGTGGATTATCTGCAGTCTCAGGTGAGGCTAACACAGATGTGTCCCATAATTTCAGTCATTCAATTGTTAAGGAACAGAGCAGGGTTTTAAAATGATACATCTTTATAATTTAACATGTCCAGTTGGAGTGCTGTGGAGTGAAGAACTACACAGACTGGACAGCAACACCGTGGTCTAGCCAACATAACAACTCTGTACCACACTCCTGTTGTAGAGTCAATGGCACACAGTGTAGTGGGCTTCTCAGCCAACCAGAACTTTTGAACACACAGGTATGAGCAGCAGTATTCTATTATTGTGCACTACTCTGTTCAGATCTGCACCAGCAATTCTATTTCAATTCTAATTCAATTCTACAGGGCTGTGAGTCTAAACTGGAGCAGTTGCTTCAAGATGTTCTTAGTTATGCGATGTTGGTCATCCTGGGATTTGCTATCATAAAGGTACATCAGCTCTATATTTTAGCCTCATCTTTAGTGTTTTCTTATCCATTCCAGTCTTCCTTCAGTGTTTCTCATTTCAGACATTGAATTTTAATACACTTTGTGTTTTCTTTCTCAGTTGTTTGGGATGTTCAGCATCTGTGTCATAACCTGTAGAAGCAGGACGAATGACTACCGGCGTCTGTATGACTGACAGTAAGATGAGGTCTCCTGAATCCCTCTTCTGGGACCGTCTCAACACTCTCTATACTATGCAGCTGAGCACAACCTCACTGGCAATATGAAAAACAGGGTTTTGAACTCGTATATTTTAAAGGTGTTCCAATACTTTAATATTCCACATTCAGGACAGTTACAAAGTAAATGTCCTTGTTAAAAGCAAGTAAAGGTGACAGGAAACCACAGAACCATGTTGTCAGGAAATAACATTAATACATATTAAGTGGTCTAAAACTGTTGCTTTATGAAGTGCCTCTTAAAATTTTACTACTGTATAGGTTAACAACAAATACTGTATACTGTATATCCCCATCATCACACTTTTAGGAAAGGTTACTAAAATAGAGATTTGCAAAGTGTTATACAATTTCCTTTAAGTCAAAGTTCACTTYTAGGCATTTTATGTTGCTTTTTTTGTGATGTAGTATGTACTCTGTTAAGTTCAGTGTTTAATTTTTTTCTTGCTAGCCAGATTTTTTGGTATTTTTGTCCTTTAACCCTATCCCTAAATTTAATGCAATATGTGTGATGTAATCATGTGTTATACCCATTAAAATGATTGTTTAATATTAAAATATAGGAATATTAAATTATCTAAATAAATATTGTCTGATAACAGAGTGCTGTAATTTTTTTTTACAAAAAATACAAAAGTGCATGTTAGTAACTATCCTCAAGTGACTGTTTATCAACACCAATTCAGTATATCACTTTCTGAGGAAATACACATGGGAATTCAGATAAATTGTAGGCGTTGACTTTTTATCTGTGTCTTGCTGACACGTCTGTGACGATATCACTTATGAAAGTATGTTGTAAACTGTGATTATCAGAAATGCCCTATTGCTTAACTTTTTAATGCAAACAACACAAAATACACTTGCAGATGTTCCCAGACAGCCTTTAATAAAACTATTATTGGATGACCTTTATAGTCAAAAGCAATTAAATATTTAAGGTAACACCAGATGTATGAATTAATTTCTATACAGAGCATCACAAAAAGGTTTAACATTTAGAGATGAGACCCAGTGAGTTTTTCACTTTGATTAAATCAAGGTTGTACAAATGTTCCATTATGTGTGGTCATTATCATTCATAATATAGAATAATGTTACATTTGACAAGGGATGTAAGTATTCTAATTATATATGCTTAAATTGTGTAAATATCCTCTATGATTGATTGATGATCATATTCTGTGTTTGGCTGATGCGTCAGTAATTTTCTTTTCTCGGTTTAATTATAGGCCCTGTACCATCTTGTCCACAAGAGGGGGCTATACACGCCCCCTGAGTTGTTAAGGGGGATAACTTGTGATACAATATGAGCAGATCTCTACAAGGATCAGAAATAACCAGAGGGGGGTTTTGAACGGTTTAAAAATCTACTAAATTCCATTTATGTAATATCTAGACACTTCTTTGGTAATTGATTTTAGAAATGCGCATTACCCTGGGAAATATTGCATATAAATATAAATATGAGGGGGTGAGGTTGTAGTGAGGAAAACAAGATTATAGATTTGGTCAGCTCTTTCTGCAATCTTAGGTCACTCCCACTGAGAGCTGACTCAGGTGTTTGGAGAAAATAAATTTAGACAAGCTCATCATAATCCAGTTTCCTCTGTTTGCCACTGACTCCACAGAGCAGTAACCTGACCCCTTTGTGGATGAGGCGTTTGGAGGGCAGCCAAACACTGCATCTCCTACTGAGGAATCAGAAGACACTGCATCTCTGCATCCCAGCACTGCCAGAGTTCTCATCTGATTTCCAGGTTCTGCTGTATTTTCTGTTTGTGGTGGTTTAGTTTTTGGACATTTATCAACTAGGGATGAAGCACATTGAGGGTGAGAGGACTGATGTTTAAGCACAGGAGAGGAGCAAAGCTCTGGGACACCCACTGTAATCTGAAACTCACATGTCCTATTACTTTATCCTGCAATATGAGATGAAATTAATCCATCAGCAATCAAATCAAATGGAGAACAGCTCTGATGCACGTCTGATGTATCAACACCAGCAGCTTTAAAAATATATTTTAAATTAAGTTATCTGAATATAAGACAATATGCATGTTTTCAGTTATTATCATTATATTCAAGTTACATTTGAAAGCATATAAAAACAAAGTTTGCTTAAATTTTATTTATATTAAAAATATTTGCTTGAATAGTACTTTTACAGTTCTGTAAGAGTTTTGTGCAGTTTACAAATCTGTTCTGTTCTTAAATCATTTCTGTTAGTGTGCATTAACTGAAGCCTTTTTATAATAAAATCAACTTTATTTTTAAAACAATGCAGCTCTCTCTCAAAACATCAGCTATTGTGTTTAATGTGGTCCTTTATCTGGTCTTTAGCCCACACACCCACCAGCAAACCTAGCGCCCGGGTCCATTGATCTGAGCCCGGGATCCGTGTTCCGCAGGGGCGCGCAGGTGTCAGGCTCACCAGATGATTGACTGCTACGGGCGTGACGTCATAAAGGGGGCACCAGCGAGTTTGGCCAAAGAAAAGCTTGTATGTCCATAGTGGAAGAGGGACGGCGAACAAATGCAGTGCAGAATATCAAATCAACGTTCTATTAACGTTTGTTCCCGGTGACACTGTATCGCGGGTAAGATCTAATGTTATTCTATTTTAAGGAGAAATCTTTCCGGCAGCTGAGGCTATGTGACACAATACAACCTCCATCTACCGGACTGCACCAGTGTAATGTTTAATAACAAACTCCGAACTAGTATAACAACACTTCCTTGTAGGAAAAACTACGCTCATCTCTATTTTCCTAAACAAAGAGGAAAAGCCAGTGGAATAGCTGACAAAGGCAGGCGACGGTAAGAAACGGGGAGCATCGCTGCAGCTTTTGTAGTTTTCTCCGCGGATGGGCCGGAAGATAAGAAGATAGTGTTGTCAAAATCTGATTTTATACTGCATTTCATATCTTTTCAACACTCTTGCGTTACTTCTGAATAGCCTCGTGAGTCAAAAAAGCTCGTATTTCTGATTGCTTACGGGAGTGTATGTCTATCCTTTGCTTTTCAGGATCATGCACAGGCGTTAGTGTGTTGCCACTGAAAGGCGAATGAATGCAGCGCTCGCTGCCTATTGTGTTCCCACGAACCAACCGCCTAATTCGTGTTTTCTTGCTTTAATTTGCATGCTTGACAAGTTCTGCATTTTTATTATTTTCTATTATTTTAAGGTACCAAATAAGGTTTGCGCTTAAATATATGGTATTAAGATCAATCAGCGTTGGAGATCTACCTAGAAATCGATATATAGTGATGTAACGTCCAGCAACAAATAGCATCCGCTTGCACGGTCAGCGCCGTAGTCATATGCATTATTTATAAAGTTTGGCTCATCCAGTAGTCTGGTCTGGTTTCAAAGTACATTCTCCTGCTTGACAGAGAGCCATTTTAAAAGAGAAAACTAGAGGAAGTGTGCGTTAATGCATTTACCTGGGTTCGAATACAAAGCAGTGTAAGATGAGAAATCGTGTGTAGTTTAATGTCCAACAATCTCTATAAATTATGATTATAATTTATAAAACAATGTGTTCCCAATGTAATCTCTCTCTCTCTCTCTCTCTCTCCCTCTCCCTCTTTCACTTTGTCTCTTGCTCGTTCTTTTTCTCAGCTCCAGGGAATGCATGAGAACTATGACAGATAACTGCATGAGGAGAATGGAGGGTTCAGGTCAGCCTGAAGCCAGAGACGGCAAGTGAAGGCTCTTACATTATAGAAAGATCCCACATTTCACATTAGCTCTAATGTTAAAATCACAGAGCAGCCCCAGGTCTATTTTGGTCTACAGGGGCGTAATTCACTTTGAATTTAAGGTGCTGTGTTTTTTTTAAAATAGAAGCTGGGTGAATGTTTCAGTATGTTCACTGTATCTGTGCAGCAGGCTTACTGTGGGATGTTGCCATGGAAACAGTTGCCCTGTACTAGGGTGTTGAGTATTCACCCAGTGCTGTGCCCCCATTGCTTGACAGGCTGTTTGCAACAGTAATTTACACTTCAAGGAGGTATTAAATGTAAACCTGTAGTGTAAGCTGTAGTTTGCTCATTAGGTAAAACAGATTTTGCAACCCTGGATGCTGATTGGCCAATAGCCATTATTTATTCACAATATAGCACAACAAAATCACTAAGCTGCTATATGTATCACACTGTGTAGCGCACTGTTTACTTGTCAGGGACTGTATTTTCTGACTAACAGATGTCAGTGTTTTGTGTTTAAGAACACCCTTCACCTGTGACTATATTAACAATATACCACAGCCTCTTGTACCTTATTGCTTAATTGAGAGATCTCTGGTCATTTCAGAACATTTTAAGTGTAGACAAAGCTTTTTAATTGAATATTACATTACTGATTATTACAGTATTGGGTCATTAGTCACTTATACACTCTTCGCAGCCTCTCACAGGCAATGCCAAACTGCTTCTCTCTAAACAATGGCCTGGCAGAAGACTTTACCATTCAGATATGGATTTGACCTGGGGGGTCATTACCAGGATCTGCGTCCTCTGGGCACCGGAGCATCAGGCCTCGTGCTCTCTGCGCTTGACAGGCGCAGTGGCTTGCGAGTGGCGGTGAAGAAGCTGGTGATGCGAGACGCAATTAGTGTAAAACATGCTCTTAGGGAAGTGAAGATCACCCGCCGCCTTCAGCACGAAAACGTGGTCCGGGTGTACGATGTTTTGGGGCCGTCTGGAAACCCCTTACAACGCGACCTGACCCACGTGCCAGCAATATACATCGTGCAAGAGTGTATGGAGAGCGATTTGGCACGGTTACTGGAGCAAGGGCCGTTGCCGGCGGAACACGCCACGCTGCTCTTTTATCAGCTTCTCCGTGGGCTCAAGTTCATCCACTCGGCCAACGTGCTTCACCGTGACCTGAAGCCAGCAAACATCTTTATTAACACTGAGCAACTGCTGCTTAAGATCGGTGACTTCGGCCTGGCTCGCATCGTCGACCCACATTACTCACACAAGGTAGGAATCAGATCTTAGTTTTACTTTTTAGTTCTATTCTGTACTAGAAAGAACAATGGACATCTAGAGGTAGGTGTTCTTCAGCAGGTGGTTCCTAGCAAAGCCCAAGATGCTTGATATCTGTGGTAATTTATCCATTGAAGTGTATTACACGTTGAGTTTTGGTGCCCTAGTAATATGTACAATGGCACTACACTGGTGGTTTACCCTGCAGTTACAGTCTGACCTTAATTTTAGAAAAGCATCAATCAGTTATCAAGTGCTGCAGGCTGTTAATGACATTGTTATATTAATCAGCATACAGTTCTGTCTTCAGCATAACCCCCCTTTCTATATTCAGTGGATATTTTTCACTTACACAGTTCTTATTGTCTTTAACTCTTCTACAAAGGAGATGTACTCACAATACTGTTTAACAGCTATATTAAGGTATAAAATGTTTGATCAAAGTGTTTCTGTTATCACACATTTTAAGATAGGTGTTTAAGATAGGCAGCCTATTCCTAATAATTTATTTTAATACTGTGTCTTCTGGCCTTTTAATGTTGTTTTTATTTACTTTGTCATTTAAGCACAAAATCATCATCTACTGCATTTCCAGCTAATCTGCAAGTTTGGTTTTTGGAGATTATTTGGGGTCAAAAAGGTCTATCTAAGCAGTGTTTTGTTCCACAAAATTATCTGGTCCTTTTAGTTTGATCCAAGTTACCCTACATAAACCCTACTAATACAATAACAACTATAATCTGTGCAGTGTCTATAATTACTTTATTTCCCTTGCAGAAGTTTTAGTCTTTTTACATTATACTATAAAGTTACACAATAATTATGAACAATTACCTGGATGTTACGGGATCTGAAAGATTAATCTGGCATTTTACTGTGTCATTGAGCTTGTGTATTATTTAGAGCTCACAGGGTAACACAAGCAGACTGGGAAGATAACATGAATGAGGGCTTTGTGAGAGACAGGACAAGGTGGAGTGGATAATCAGAGAAGGGTAGACACACAGTTTGGAGTTAGAACAAAACAACAGTCTTACCCAAGGAATTATATAAGAACTATTTTAGCTCAATTGGTAAAGCATTGCATCAGCAACTTCAAGATCATGGGTTCAATTCCCAGGGAAAACACAAGAGGTATGAAATGAACACTAAACTTTAAAAGAGTCTGACTAATACATAAATAGTCAAAAGAGTCATTTGTGTTTATGTACAAGGTGCTGTAGTCAGGATATTTGCTTTAATGAGTTGGAGCAGTAGTTCATGTCACCCATTAACTCAGCGGCCGCAACTCTGACTAGCAGTGCTGAGAGCGTCTGTTCCCCTCTCAGCATGGAGGGAACATTTAGTTCCCAAATCTAGAGGAACACAGATAAGTGGAGTATGCATTCACAGCAGCATCTGGATCCACATATGCTAACTATGCAGGCAGGAGGCTAAGAGGGGTCCAGATGGTAATACTCTTCAACCTGACGTCAGGAACAAGATCTCTTCACTACTGATGATGTGGACATTAAACTTCATAAATAAAGAGGCCATTCACCTGTACCATATAATAATTGAAGACACAAGATATAAGATACTAAAAACACAAAATCAAAATTTGTTCATCTTTATGTAGTTCCAAACGCACAAAAGAACATAAAAAGATTTGGACAAACACGGGTGAGCAAATATAGGCAGAACATTTTTGGGTGAACATTTTTTTGAAAAGGTTAATGTGCTTTTGCTATCACAGCATCACAAGCATTCATTGATCACATGCCTGATTCATCCCATTTGTGTCGTGTTGGATGTACTCAATCTGTTATTTTTGGCCCATGAAGCATTTTAGAGGTGTGAGTGAATCAGCTCCAGTAGGAACACAAAGGCATTCTGTGTAAGCAGGAAATAAATATCATTTTTGTTTGTGTCACCATCACTCTTCAGAGCCGTCCTCCTCAGGCAGCTTAAATCTCACAAATAATTCATCAGCTGACCTCAGGGGGAAAGTGGGAGGTGAGAAAGAAGAGGAAAGAATGAAGAGAGACAGGAAGGTTGAACTGAAGGAGATTTCAGGAAGGTGTACTGGAAGTCATGGGGGTTACGCCAGCTGTTTCTCATCATATAGATGCTGGGCACTGAGAATAGATGGTTGATTTCAGCATTCAGGTTCTGTGGTTCAATTACTTTAAATGGCACAACAGTTTATAAATAAATAAATTAATAAATTTATTTTATAAAGCAGTCACTGTGTTCACCATCTGTTAACATGCTTTAATCCACAACCTAAAAAGTTTGTACAGAATTCACGAAAGGCACGAAAAGTGAAGCGTTTACATATGTGTCTTCAGAAAGAGAATTTTACTGTACATCACCACCCATTCTTTAATTGTTGCATAGAGTCTGTATGTGCTGTTGTATGAACTGTACAAGCTGTTGTCTTTCTCTACACAGGGATACCTCTCAGAGGGAATGGTAACTAAATGGTACCGTTCACCCCGACTGCTGCTCTCTCCAAATAACTACACTAAAGCAATTGACATGTGGGCCGCAGGCTGCATTCTAGCTGAGATGCTCACAGGACACATGCTGTTCGCAGGTGAGTCTACATAAACACTCTGTATTGAGCAGAGGACTGTCATTAGGCTGTTTCTGTTGCTTAACAGGAATAGTTCCTGAAGTCTTATAGCATCCTCTTGTGGCTATGCTTGGAATTTTTATTTTCATGTTGGTTCCTTTTCATTTCACCTAAATTGTTATGCTGATAGTAATATTTGTAATGAAGAGTCTTTCATTGAAATGTAGAATGTTCTTCACGGCTCTGTTTGTTTTCTGCAAGGGGCTCATGAGCTGGAGCAGATGCAGCTAATTTTGGACACTGTGCCTGTGATCAGGGAGGAGGACAGACAGGAACTGCTGAAGGTCATGCCCTCATTAGTCGGCCATGGCTGGAAGGTCAAGAGGTCACTCAGAGACCTACTGCCAGACGTGGAGGAGAAAGGTGAGATGACAGACAGGTGGGCCAGAGTTACACCTGATTCTGAAGTAGTCTATTTTAGTCTTCTACCAGTGTAGTCTGATGCAGAACATTTGGTTATCTAGTTAAATTCCAGACAACTGAAATACTTTTCATCATATGATACTGAGATTTAAAGATATGATACTGAGGTTTTGTTTGTTAAATCTTCATTGTAGCCATTGATTTCCTGGAGTGCATCCTCACCTTTAACCCGATGGACCGTCTGACAGCAGAAGCGGCCCTGTCTCATCCATACCTGCAGAGATACTCCTGTCCTCAGGACGAGCCCGTCTCCCTGCAGCCTTTCCGCATAGAGGACGAGCTAGAGGACAGTACAGTCACTGAGCACAGCCATGAGCTCGGCTCCCACTGGGACAGGTACTGAACACCACTCATACATCTGACACTAAACACAGAGCTGGAAGCTTTTCTATCTGGATAATAAAGCATGTGACTGTTTGGCTGTTGCGTTCTAGAATCTAGATCTTCTGACACAGAGCAGCAATAACACTAAAATACTGCTAAATAAGAAATGTTGATAAATCTGTTTGGCTCAGGAGAGTTTTTTAGTATATTAATTAAATGTCAGACATAAAGGGTCAAATAAACTCCTAATTGCATTTCCTCTATTTAAAAGCTGGCTTACATAAGTGCCAGAAAGGGAGAATTTTATCTAAAAATATGTGGCCACCAAGGGCAATTCATGGCAACATTTATGGATCCAATAAAGTTCCAAATTATGATTTGCTAGAGCAGAGCTTCCCAGCTGGTTTTGCTTTGGGACCCAGATATTACATTGGACATAAATGTAGGTAGTGATACAACACAACACAGAATTCCTGTATTTAACATAGCCTGTTTGTAAATATTTTGCATTTCTAGCTTTGATTAATTATATGGTTAGTTGCATATCTGAATTGTTTTTTTAACATTGTAAAAACAGAACAGACCCGTGACCCATTTTTGGATCTCTCCTCAGAAGTTGTTCCAGGCCATATTGAAATAGAGCTTGAAAAGGAAAATTATAATTTCCGGAGATCAAATGAAAAGTTACAATAGATGTTTTTGACATCATTAAAAGTTTGTGGGTTTTTTCACACTGGGCAAATGAAAACAAGCCACAGTAACAGGCAATTTACACAGACAGGGACTGAAATGCCCAGAGGACCAGCTAGTGACGGAGAACAGTTTAAATATAGAAACATATCAAATCCCTGCATAATTAAATCCCACAGCTGACTCTGTGACAACTTAATAAGAATGCCATTGTATTCCTCTATGTAGCCACATGTCAGAAAAGA
>JAZGTK010012913.1:0-14631 GCA_036877625.1 Ambastaia sidthimunki | reverse complement strand
GTGCACAGTGAAAACACTTTTAGAGAGCAGAATTTTAAGTGTGTACATGTGTGTGTGTGTGTGTGTGTGTGTGTGACAGAGAGAGACTGTGGGTGTGTTTATAATCCCCTTCAAGAAATAACACTCATTTAGAGTGAGGAAGTTACTTTGAAAGTTTAAAAGGATCAAAGTTCAGACCTAGTATTACACAGGTGTTTCAAACTTTTCTCCTCACAGACAGACACTCAACTGTTTACAGTCTACAAATTAATATTTATATTTATTTATGTACATAATGTTTTGCATTTATTTGTTGCAGATGCTTTTATCCAAAACAACCTGCAAATGTAACATTTTGCTAAAGAGCAATAAGCCTATGCTACATTCAAATGTAGGAATAGAGCAGTAGGGAGAGGTGACCAATATAAAAGAGGATAGGTGTTTTTTGTTAACCATGTTAAACTAAGTTAAATAGTGGAAGGTAAGGGTTAAGTGTATGTGGGACAGGGGTTTTTCAGTTGTTTTTTGACATTAGACAGACAGACTGAGAGGCCTACACAGATAAACTAACGCATTACACGCATCTGACACTTTTCTTCTTGACCTGTTTAAAACTTATTTTAAAATAGCATTTACTAATTTAAAAACCTGTTTAAAAACAGCACTGGTTATTTAAATAAGCCTGAAGGGATACATACGTCTTTTGCATGCAGCTGATGTTGGTCCAGCTGGATCTATTGATCACGCTCAGCACAGGTGCCTCAGGTTCCTATAGACACCCTAGACACCCTCGTGACTACAGGCTGAATGACTCGCGCAGTGCTCGTCAAAACATCCTGTCTGGGCATGAGGGATAAGTGAAATTCACTTGCAACTTTTAAAGCACACGCTGATGTAGGTCAAGTAGACTTTATCTGCTCGTGCTATCAGCCGCTGATGTCATCCAGGTGTGTGGCTCGCGTGCAGCTTCTCCCTTAACTGATCGACCTCTGTGAACTGCTGAGTCATTTCAATCAATTATCTAAACCTTCAAATGTTTCACACTACTGTCAGATGTTGTCTTGGTTGTGATTTCCGGTACAAAATAAGAGAAGATGATTCTTTATAAATATCAAGTAAACACATCTGCTCAGAGGTGAAGATGACTAACGAGTGTGTGCGTGGAATAATTGTGACGTGAGTTCTGTAACTTAATACAGTATGTGTTTCACATAAACAGTACATGTTTTTGCACACAACAGTTTTATTAACAGAATGTAAACATTTTTTAACTATTTTATTTAAAATAAGATTCTAAATACCGACTGCAATTCATAAACTCAGAAAAACAGCAATAAACATTAAAGCTGTAGCTTAACATGCCCCTTGCTGCTCTTTCTTGAAGTCCCTCCAGACTTTCTAACTTCCCTCATGAACCCTGCAGCTAAACTATCCCATAGCCCCCGAAATTCCTGCACCACGCAGGCTGGAGGAAGGCTAAGACTTCCAACATCTGCCCTCCAGTAAACATCACACTCCTACAAGCTGAAGATGAAGAAATGTCAAATGTTCTTTAATCTAGGAACTCCTATTGTAAATATCTTGTAACTTTAAACTTGTTTAAAGACATAGTTCACCCCCACCAAAAAAAACAAAACAAATTTCTCCTCAAATTTAGTTTTATTATAGAAAAAAGGATTAGTATATTTTTCTGAAATATAACTTTTTCCAAAAATACTGAAATATAATTTTTTTCCACAGAAGAAACTCATACAGGTTTGGAAGACATAAGAGTTAATAATGATTACCAGGCAATGTGCCACAATTTTAGGTTAATTAAAATCTCAAGAAAGGAAACAGATCATGTTGACAATGTGTGAAAAAATTGCGGGACTATAGGAGACAGAATTCCTTGCCTGTGACCTGACCTGAAAACCTCCATATGGCACCTCAGTAGGCATCTGGCCATCTTCCCCTCTTTTCTTGAGTGACATTGACAAGCAGTTTCCGTAACACTCCAGTTTAATCTGCAGATAATTGCTATCTCTCCAAAACCAATACAGCAACACCTCACGGCCAGTTCTAAAAGATTGTGAAAGGCTACAAAAGGGAGACTATCTTTCTTTCTCTCTTTCTCTGGTTTAATGTTGTACGTAGTGTGAATCCAAAGTGAGTGTTTGCATTGTTGGGCCAACGGGAAGGTTATTAGGCAATTGAAGGGGGCGTTTGATACTTTAGGAAAGGAAGGGGGGACTGTTCTGCAGGTGATGAGGATTAGCTGTAGCCAGAGGCCCCTTCAAAACAAAATGCAGATCTGTCAGTCTAATCCCCACAAATAAAAAACAGAGCTCTACATCTCTTCCCTCTCTCCTCATTTGGCACATACCCCACCACTGCTTCATCTCTACATCTGCCCTTTGCCAAACATTACTTGCCCCCAGCTTGTTAATGGGACCCAGTGAAGCATCCCTAGGAGGAAATGACTGATTGGCCCTGGCAGTAATGGACAGCTCTGCATAACCTCACTGAGTGATGAGATAAAGAATGTGGGAGGGTGAGAACTGTCGGAAGCTATGTTCAGAAAAGCATTAGAGTATGTACACTATCCACAATGTGCAACTTTTCTGTGTGTTTATATTGAATACTCAAATGCAACAATACATTTAACACAAAATCCAGTATGCAACAGAGCACACTGTAGAGGAATAATGTTTCACACAATGCACTACGGTTTAATAATGTATATCAACTGCCATTTTTAAAATTTTTGCTAACATCTCTAACATCTCTGCTAAGAGTTCGATATTTTTACACAGAATTGGATAAAAATGTTGTTTAAAGAATACTAGACATCAGTATACAGTGTATACGACACATCTGGTATTCTTTTTTAACATAGTTTTTAGGTAACTGAGGTTTTGTACAGTAATAGAAGTAATAGCACAGTTCAAAAATTGATTAATTGATTTAGTAAACACTTACAGACAACTTACAAATGAGGAATAGTAAGCAATGAATTATGTAAGGAATCAACAATATATACTGAAAGACAAAGTTTTAAAGGCCAGAAAGGTAAAAGAAGTGCAGAGTTCAGTCTTAAAAACAAGTACACAAAGTCTAAATCATTATGTTTGAACTATCAAAGCATAATAGCCCGGGAAATTTAAGATCGGACAGCTAATGCAATAACATACTCTCCAAGCATTTTAACAGCTGTCCGATTGGTCATCTTGCACAAATATGTAAACTCACAGCAGAAGTGCAGCTCTACAATGTTTGCCCAATGAACAGAGATCTGAAGCAGCCTTTTCTTTCTTCTTGGCTCCCCTGTTTCATAGCTGTGGCTCATATAAATTCGTGCAGCCTCTCAAAACATCAGCTTTGCTATCGCTCGGCCTCACCTTGCCTCCAGTGTTTAAACAGCCTGCTGTGGTGCTCCCACCCAGGACGTCCTGAAAATCGAGACAGAATGTAATGGGTGGATGAACCTGCACCCACCCTCCCCTCTCTTTTCTGCCCTATTCGACCCTTTCCAAATCTTCACTGCTTCATTTGAGGGTCATCTTACCCTGAAAGAGTTTTACTGTATCTTTCACTAGGCCGCCCCACTGTTTCCCACCCTGCTGCCTTCAAAAGGCCGCCCCCCGCCTTCGGCCAGACAACATGCGAAATAAATATTACCCTGACCCGTGTCTCCAGCTCTCGGTGCCAGAGTCAAACAGAGCGAGTTGAAAATGAAAAAGAGAGAAGCTTTTGAAGGTTTTTGGCTGAGGCGGTGTGGGAGAGTGTGAACGAATAAGAACATATCAGTTTTTTCTGACTGGAATTAGCACATATTTGGATGTTTGTAACTGATGGAGCAGACAGATTCAAGAGACATTAAAGGACATTTAAACATGCTAAAAGATAAGGGTTGTAATATATACTAATGATATAGCCTTTTTTGGGCACTACCTAATGCTGTACTACTGAACATTGGCCTCATTATCATCTGTGGTGGAAACATTAAACTGCAAATTGTTCTTTTATGGCATTTGTGCTTTGGCACTGTTGTTCTGGTCAGATAAGTCTGATGGTTGGAGGTGTATCTATGTGTAACATAAGGTCAGAACTCGGTAGATCCATATGCAGCATTTTATTAATCATGAGCATAGTCGGGCAGGCAAGGGTCAAACACAGCAAACAGGTACAATAAAGGTAGTCCAAAACGTAAATGATAAAGCAAACACAGATCAGGGCAGGCGGCGGGCAAATAGCAAAATCCAAAAACACAGGCGGCTTACAATCAATAACGAGAGGGCAGTCCAAAAACACAAACCAGAAAACCAGAGGAGAGAATGCTCAGAGACATTAGCCAGGACAAAACAAGACTTTGCCCAGAGCAGCAGCACAGGTGAGCTTATATTTAGTCTCTAATGAGCATAATGGCCACCACCTGTGGCAGGCGTGGTCCCAGCACGAGGTTCTGGGTAATGTAGTTCGTGACAACATGATTGTGATTGCTGGAGATATGAAGATCCACCACAGATGTTAGGGAACTTTATAATTTTTAGCAATTATATACCTATGAGTATTGGTAAACACCAAGCCAAACAATAAAAACGGTATCTCCCAAATATCCCTGCTGTGATTTGAGTCTGCACTGCGGTGGGATAGTTCTAACAACAGCCACTGATTGTAAGAAAATGATGTCAACTTAACACATTGCATATCTGTATATCAGCAGCAGCATACATAATATAATAGCTGAATATGACCTGACAGCTCTATTTACTGTACTAGGCTTACCGTAATGAATGTGTGTATGGCAAAACAGTTTTGAACACTGATATTTTTACAATGTTTACTACACTGAACACTGACATATTAACTATGTTTACTGTGCCTTTACTATGGTAAGTTTACTCAATATTGCAGCATGTAATGCTTTGAGCTTGTGTACACTGAGAAGAACTGTGAACTTTTTACATTACTTTTAGGGCATGATGCAATGTGAGTTCTTCATTGTGTATAAACAATGATTAAGCTTCATTATTTTCATTTCTTAATCTGGTCGTGATTTTGGCTACACTCCCAAGCATTGTTACATTAGCGGCTTATGCAAGAGTTAGCAAACTACTCCTACAAAAACATGGCAAACGTTCACATTTGTGTTTTTCTGCTCTCGGGTCTTGTTTGAGATATGTTAGTTTGGGAAATTCAATTGTGGGTTAAATTAAATAAAAATGTGGATCTCAGTAATACATCAGGCACTAAGAGGATGTTAGTCGAGGGAAGTTAAAGGAATAGTTTAACCTAAAATCCAGTGAATATCAATTTCACTCAATTTGACTATTATAGTGCTTTGTTAGCATCTTCGTGGAACTTTTCATTGTATGGAAAAGAGCTGCTGGAACATTGCACATTTTGTGTTTCACTTAAAGGAAGATATAGGCACTTTAAGGCATAATAATAATGTGAGGATGAGACAAAAATGCTAAAATATTCATTGTTAGGTGAACTGTTGCTTTACCCAATCAGCCATTTGTGTAGGTGAAGTATTGTACCATACACAAATGGCTGATTGGGTAACATTTGGCTACTCTACCTAACAGTGCCTTTTTAAACCCATGCATAAATGTTCAAGCACTGTTGTGTGCTCTTCCAATCTCTTTGTGTAAATCCTGGCTTTTGTGTACATTCCCTCCTAATAAAAGTTTGTTTTCAAGAGGCTGAGTGAGGGTTAGAGAGAGAGATTGTGCTCTGAAGAGAGTCATTGGGAGATCTCAGGGTGCTGTTCTGCTTAACTTCCCCTGGTCAAAAGCCCCACAGTATCCAGGTTGGCAAATCAACCTGTGCCCACTGTTTACTGTGCCGGTCAAAAGAGACACCAGAGCTGTAACAAAGGGGGGTCTGTTCCTATTGTCCTTCCCTAGAATTACAGCCCTCTGTTGGGCCCAAAAGGGGACTGGGGGGCCCTGGCTTCCACACACAGGGAAAAAGGACAATTTTAACTGAAACCACATCCCTACTTTTGGAGTCCCCAATCAGATGCTGCTTCAATGTAAACACATGTGGCCATTTACTGATTCTATCTGAGGAACCGGAAAGCTGTGTTTACATGGTGCAGGCTACAACTAACAGGCTTTTAACACTGATAGTCATAAACGGATATTCAGGGCAAGCCAGTGCACTACGGACCGGATGGATTAACCAAAGTTTATTGTCATTGCAAAAAAAGGCGAGGACATTCCTAAATTAGGAATGGACGCAATAAGGGGCGTGAAGCTAAGAACGGCTTCCTCTCCATCCATCTTCTTAAAACCAAAAGCAGCTGGAAATCAGGGGCTGCTGTTTCACATCTGGGACCACGCTGCTCCCCTGGTGCTGAGTCCAATTTAATGAGTATACCTGACACCTGCGCTCCAGGCAAAGCTGTTTACAGATATAATATCTCTGGGATGTGGAAATGCTGTCTTTGTGCCCGCATGGCTATTAACTGTACCAAGTGTCTGGAGGTTAGATGGAACAGGCTGACCACAGTAAGAGCTCAGGTGAGCTTCAGAAGCTCAGCATTAAACTGGAGTGTTTAAGAGGTGCTGAGCTGTAAGGGGCAGGTGGTTTTGGCCTCTCACAACAGCTGTCCACCATCTGCGTCCAAACATCTGACAAGTTATTTGCATACCCATAGGAAAGAAAAATCACAAACAATTAGATTAAACTGAGAGCAAATGCAGACTTTTGCTGAAATCTCCTTCATTTTCTCGTTAGACCCCAGTAATCTTGCATCTGTCTTTCAGTTTAGAAGAGATTGCAGTCACGAACTGTACTTATATTTTAATACTAAAGTCTGCAATTAAAAGTCAACAATTTTAATATAGACTCAAATTCCCCCAAAACCAAATTATAGATATTCTATTCACATTAAATGTACATCTCCACTCATGCTTTATGACAAAATTATCTCATTTGCCTCTATTGGAATTTTAGGAGAAACACTTGAGACATGAAAGTTGATGCATGAAATTTAACTAAAAACTCTTTAAGTATTCGAAAAGAGCAACCTCTGAACAATACAATTTTCCACTGGGTTCCCTTATTTCAAGTCTATTCTTTAGAATAACGTCAAGCTGTCATACAGCATGCGCCCGTATGAATAATGTTCTCATCTTGCTTTCTACAGCTTCTGATTGCGATCTATATACCCTCAGGTAAGATCTCCAGAGGTAATAACAACAGTAGGCATAATTCACTCCGCCTGACATGTTGGAAGATCGTTCTTGCAGACAGAGACGCGCGTCAAAGCAATATGCTGTTGCCGCAGGTGCATTGTGAAAACCGGCATCCGTGAAGCTCGTAAGAAGCCTCCACCCATCATTACAGTTCAGAGACAAGCATCAGCAGAGATAACCCGACGCCCTGCCGTTATCAGTGATTTTCTCTCTCATACCTCCAACTCTGTTCCAGCGCTTTGTTAGCGGAGTTTGTGCGTCTCCGTTTTGCTCCTCCCTGCGGAGCGCCTCCTCAAGTTTGCGGTCTATGTTGGAAACGCGCACCAGGTTCTGCGCGTCTCTGCAAGTTGAGCGCTTTAGGATTTGAGTTATAAGTGCCTTTATTATAGTTATAAGCGCTCGTCTCTTTTAAAGAGATGTGTTTTTCGTGGGTGAAATGAGGTAACAAAATAACTAACTATACCGGCTGTAACCTTTCAAATCAGCGCATCACCTCTTTGAATTGGCTCATTTATTTCTGCGAACGTAGAGCTCAGAGTTGCGCAAAAGTTATGGTTTCCTTACTGGATTTAAGCGGTCTGGTTTTGTTGCTGGTATGGGGATACTGCGTCCTGGCTGACACTGTCTTTACAAACTTTACTCTGGACAACGAGGTGCATTCAAGTTTCATTCACCGGCGCTTAAAGAGCCAGGAGCGCCGGGAGATGCAGCGGGAGATCTTGTCAATCCTCGGGTTACCGCACCGGCCGCGGCCGCACCTCCACGGCAAGCACAACGCGGCGCCGATGTTCATGCTGGATCTTTACAATGCCATGTCAACAGAGGGAGACGAGGAGGGATTTTCGTACCCGTACAAACCAGTCTTCACCACTCAGGGACCGCCGATCGCCACCGTGCAGGACAACAACTTCCTAAACGACGCGGACATGGTCATGAGTTTTGTTAATCTAGGTAAGATAGTTACTGGCAGTATTTATTTGCACAAATGGGAAGATTTAAATGAAAGCAAAGGCATTCTGAAGTCAAAGCTTGTTGACTACTAAAACATGCATATCTTGCCTTTTCATGTTTGGCATCGACAGGAAAGATCTGACACAGAAATGAGATAATAATAGGGTTGAGTGAGTAATAACAGGCCAAAGAATGAAGATTTCTTCCCAGAGAGTCTTAGATATTTTATTTGTTCCCGGGCCAAATAGCATGCATAGTTTTTACTCCATTGTTTGTTTGATTTTATTAGGCCACTCATCTGCCAAAGCCATAACCTTGGAGTGGTTTCAAGCCCCCAATGTTGCTAAACACAAACCTGTATTTGCTTTGTGTGTTGTTGGCCAGTTATAATACACGCTGTCACATTCCCAAGCGTCTGCTGTCTCAGGACCAGCTGTGTCCTGCGCTAATGTTCAGGTGTTAAGGTATGGCTGTCTGGGAAGTCAACGGTGCCTTTATCTTATTTTATCCCCTCTGCAGCACAAGTGTTTCGGCTAAGTGCAAAGTACGTCTCATGACTCGTTTGCTCAATCGCAGCGCGACTAAATCTTTTGGTCTGATCACGCAAGACGCGTTCTTGCATATATAGCGTTCAGCTGCATGACATAGCAAACTTTGTCAAATGTACGATGGTAACAAGTTTTGTAACAAATTCTGTCAAATTAAGAGTTATTGTTGCTACTTTAATAAATAATTTATTTAATAATTTAGACGACCGCCTAAAAGAAGCAACGCACCGGCCTTTGACGTCCGTACGATGCACGGTAACATAGACTATGAATTGCTCAGCAGCGCAGACCATGAGAACGAACATGCAGAACATGCCCTGTATGAACTTCCCCCATGACCCCATTCAAAGAGCTGTTGTCATGCACCTTTACCTGAAACCCCCTCCCCACCAATTTAAAGGGTAATCCTGCTTGGCTTGGCTGCATGTTTCATAAGCACCTGACACCTGTCTTATCAAAGAGTCTGTTAGTTTCCTCGTTAAAGCGTCACCAACTGCGTGCAAGCACAACATTGCCATGCAACGTGTGATTTACAATGTAATAAGAGCAATTGCAATTATGTTGTTAAGGGTGTGATTTGTGTCACTGTTTATTGGTAAGATGGTTCTATGGTCATATGGAATCGTTCTTGTTAGATAATCATGTTAGATAAGTGTTAAATGCGCTCCAGCATTGCTTTGGTGATTTTGTTAAGCTGTTTTATGTAAGAATGCAACCAAATATTCTTGATTGGGGGATAATATTTAAAATTGTGTAATACTGATTGATAATTACTTTGAGATTTATAAGGGACACATTTCTATCAATATCTATGGTGATCACAGCCCTGAATTTATGTTTTTATGTGCATGTCACAATTGAGACAATGATGTCAGGGGAAAAGTATATTAGCCTATAAGATAAGATGACAAAATTCACATTCTTTCACAGAGTACAGTGTGCATAATGTTTCAATTTTGCTACAATATTGATCTCAATTTTAAAACTACTGACTTGAGAAGGCATTTAGTTCCGTAAAACAATATAGAAAAGCCTTATGAATTTATTAGGAAAAGACTAATGTGTGTGTATGACTACCATGAGGAAAGTAATAGTGTTTCTTATTCATTGTGCCTATTTTGGATATGCACTGACACAGATGGATTTGACCACAGAGGCTTGCAAAATCAAGTGCCTCTGTCTCTTTCTGGTTAGCTTTCTTCCTGAGAGACACCAGCTTTCAATCAAGCAACCTGTGTTGTGCAGGCTGTGGCCTGCTCTACTCAAGCAAAACTGCCACAACACACCTTTCATATTAAATACAATGTCAACACAGACCTTCCCCTTTGGCACTTTACATGAGAAATGTGGACATGTACATATTCACTTCATTTTCACGATGGCAGTTACATGGCGGTTACATTGCAGGAAAAAGGCATGGATGCCATATTATGCAAGTGTTTTTTTTTTTTCATTGAATCTGTGATCCATAAACCTGGCAGTCAATCAAAACAAAGATGATTCACATAAGCAAGAGGGAACAGAGTGGAAAACAAAAGAATTCACACAGGAACCATATGTGCTTCCAATAAACCCTAAAGCCTTTTTAGTGATTTTGAAATATGATTTTCCACAAATTCCCTCAAAATCTTCTATGAACTATCCAATTATTTTCCCAAAAAATATTATGAAAAAAAAATCACTATTTAAACGCTTATTTCCCACCATTTGCCTAATAAAAAGGAAAAAAGTCCCTTTTCAAAGAACATGTTGATTGGCTACATCTTGCCCATGAATCCTTATATCAGAATATCTGTGTCAACTGTTTGTCTCCACAATGTGGCTGTTGGCTGTGGTGTAAATTATGATGTTTCATCTAGTGCCATTTTGGGAACAAGAAAGTGTGAAAGAGCTACAATGACAAACAGATGCGATTTGTGCCACACATTCTTAAAGGGCAGCAAATATCAAATCACTTATTGTTCTATGCAGTAAAATACTCTTTGTTATGGAAAGTATGTATGTACATGCAAGTACTGGGACATACATGTAACGAAAGTGACCGCTGTTGCCTAGATGTACATTGTAACTGTATTGTATTATAGCTTTCTTTCTTTATTTTTAATGTCATATTTACTATAGGTTAATTTATTAATTAGTAAAGCATCATAATTCAATTTATTAATTCAGTGTAGCATCACTACTGTAACTCTTTTGTGCAATGTGTGTGTGGGTGATATTAACCATTAGAAAGTTAATGGATCTGCACTTTGATGGATCTGAATTTTCACTAGAAATAGTCGACCTTCCAGGGCCTTTAAATTTGGGACATACTAATTCTAATTTGAAATACTATTAAGGATGCATAGTATGCAAATTGGGACACAAATATTTAGAAACTACGATGCTTATTTCTCTGTAGAAATGATGCCACATTAAGTTGATAAAAGACATAAGAATTATATGTTTTATTAATCAAGTGATGAACACACAAAGGATTGTGGGATATAATAGCAGCAAAGGGGAAATCTATATGATGCCCTAAAAATCTGACTAGATAAAGGTATCGTTGTAGACAACATTAAGTTCAGAAGTGCTTTGTTGCCTTCCTAAGAAGGCATTTTCATCTTTAGGACATTGATTGTGTTTTTAGGTGAAGTATCTAAAAAGTTGCTCTCAAATGATGAAGCGCACTAGAACTCTTCATTAGAACTCTTTCTATCTAAATGAAGTTGGGTGGCATTCACCCATTCTAAAATATTATGACAACAGTTGTGGGTCTGATTACACTGATACATCTTGAAAGCGCAGTGGGGAAGCCTGGTGAAGGACGGCTGTAAAAAAAGCTTTGTTTGGCACGGCCTGACTTTTTCTGTTCCTACAAATGTTTCATTAGCTTGAAGCACAATTACAACAGAAATCTGGGTGTTCTGCTGCTTTAAGAGTATGAATCTCTTTGTGTATCCAATGTAATTGTATTTCACAGCCAGCACAGGTGTGACTCCAAAACTGTTTGTAGTAACACTAAAGCAAAGGCTTTGTACTTGGGTAGAGTTTTATAGACCCAGCTGTGTCTGAGGTATGCGACTTAAACATTTTTGAGTAAGCAGAGTATTAGAGTATCTAAGGATGTCTGCACTTTGTTTTCAAGCCATGTAGAGTTAGAGGGTGGGTCTCTGATTTCTTTGGGACATTTTGTGTCTGAGTCACCTTTAGTTAAAATCCCAGCCGTGTAAATGGCTTACAGCATGTATGTAAAATGTGCATGCGACACGGCACACACAACACAAGTCATTACAAAACAGATGAAAGTGGATGGTGACTATGCAAAGGTTACAAAAGTTACTCATTAAAGTGCTATATTTCAAGTCTACATACAGTAGGTTTTGTGTGATCTTCAAACAATCTAGTGGAAAAGATACTGGTGAAAATTTGTATAGAAGCAGCTATGGTCTAAATTGCACACACCTTGACATTAAAGCTGCAATCCGTAACTGTTTTGGTTAAAAATAAACAAAAAAAAGTCATTATTGAGCATACATAACAGATCAGTGTTCAAAACTCTCCTTATGTTTCCCTGATTCATAACGGTAAGCTTTTAATAATAATTTATAATTTGAGTTGCCCAGGTCGTATTTCATGGGAAATGTCAGGCAAAGTTACAGATTGCAGCTTTAAAGGCAGGTCAGATATGAACAAGATCTTTACTTGAGTCAGACCATCAGACCATTGTGCAACTAATACATTTAAAGCAGTGGTTCACCCCAATTTTACTTTCACTTACTTCCCTCATGTCATTCCACACCTACATTTTCTTCTTCTGTGGAACATAAAAGAAGATACTTTGAGAAAAGTCTCAATGGTTTTTTATCTATACAATGAAAGCCAATGGTTGCCAGTGTTGTTTGGTGACCAACATACTTCAAAATACCTTCTTTTGTGTTCCTCAGAAGCAAAAAGGCCTGCAGTTTTGGACTGACATGAAGATGAATAAATGATGGAGAAATTTTCATTTTTAGGTAAACTATCCCTTTAAAGAGTTAGATTTTTGAGTGAGCTGTTCGCACATAAGCATGTCAAGACACATGCAGGCTTGTCCAATAAGAAAAACTTTAATTCTGGCCACCATAAGATTCTCTTTCACTTGTTTGTAGCAGCAGAAGAAAGGAAGCTAAACAGCATAAAGCCAAGGTAATGTTGACATCATTTGAGATGATGATTGTGCAGGAAATAGGTGGGAGAGGATATGAAGTATATGAGAGAATAAAAGGGACTTGCTATGCTTGTACCTATTCTATTTTATTCTACTGATTTCTTTTATTGTATAAATGGCACACTGACGTCTTCATATGTTGTGACAGCCCTGATCTGGGACATTTGTGTAGCTGCATATATTTTTGTACAGGTTCATTGGAAGACCCCCAAATGTAGCAGTTGAGTGTTGAGACAACAACACAGCCTTACTGTCTTTTGCCTACATCCCGTGGCAGAAACAGCCAAGTTTCACTATGAGGACCCTAGCTGGGGACGTACATTATATTTTTTAACCAGAAAATTTCACGAAATGTATATGTTTGCAGTCAATTACATAGAAAAAGATATTTGAAATTCATTTCCTAGACCGCCCCCTTGAATATAATTTATGAAAATAAAGTTTTGCAATGTAGTTAAGTTTTCTTTTTGTCTACATTACCCTCAATGTAAAATTCTAATAGCAATTTTTACAGTTTAGAAAGTTAAACACAAGCATTTAGGAAGTAGCCTTGGTGATATAGGCTCTCATCCATAATGAATTAGACTGCCTCTTTCTCGGCATTCAGACTTTCACCAGTCTAAGAATAAGATGGAGTGGGGTGAAACGAGTTTGACCTGACCCGACCTGCGCTGCTAGCTCACCCGTCTGCACACTTTCCACACATCGCCCGACCCCAGTGCAGAGAGCCCCGTTGAGCAAGGAAATGACCTGTCTGCTACCTGCCATGAGAAAAAGACGTCATTACCCCATCAACTTTTTATGGGTCTGTTTTGCGTCTCTCAGGCTCGCTAATGCATTATTGAGAGCTTTAGTCACAGCTAGCTCTCATGCGAGCCTCTGGCTGGCATGTAAGTGGAATCTGTGATATACAGATAAAGTGAGGAGAAGGACAGACACTTTTACTGGGGTTCTTAGTTATTAAGCCTCTAATGGATCCCTGATCTTGTAGCGGGTCACATTTATGGTCTCTGGAGGAATAAAATAAATCACATCCTCTGGCATCAAGAGTTTCCATCTGAACGTGGTGAATAAAGGTGAATGTTTTACTATTAATACTTAATGTTGTTTAGAAGGAATTGAGGAAAAATTCTTTAGATGGAAAGGATTAGGAACAAATTACAAGCACACAGAATGGTTCACCCTAAAAGTAAAACTGTGTGTGAGAATTTGTCTTTTATTTTATGAACACAAATCAAGCTACTCTTGGGCAATTTCAATCGCACAATGAAATAAAATAGTGACTATAGCTATCAAGCACAATACAGGGAAAATACATTTACAAAAGTAATCCATACAACTAAAGTGCTCCATTTCAAAGCCGTACAATATCACATTTCTTTGCATTAAAAATCAGCCTGGATGTTTTCCTTTATTTGGTTGAACTTTCTCTTTAACATCTTTTGTTTTGAGTCTGCCAGAACTGTAGCCTCGTGAGATTTGGTAAAACCACAAGTGTGTCTGTGTGTGTTTGGATGGGTGTGTAATGCCTATTTTTGTGAGCCCCTTGTCAGTGCATAAACTCTCTTGAGTCCCACTGCAACAATAGGTAATCCTCATGGAAGTTGCCTTCAACCACACACACACACACACACACACACACTTATCTCTGGCAGTTTGTATAGTTTTATAGTTCAAGTTAGGCAAGGTAATAAGTGGCTTTTGTGGGAAAACTATGGCATAATAGGTACATTTGTTAGGATTAACAATGTATTGTTATTAAAAGGCATGT
>JAZGTK010012912.1:2085-14631 GCA_036877625.1 Ambastaia sidthimunki | reverse complement strand
AGAATTTGTGTGTGTGTGTGTGTGTGTGTGTGTGTGTGTGTGTGTGGGGTGTGTGTGTGTGTGTGTGTGTGTGTGAACAGCAACTTCTTTTGATTAGGAACATGTCACAAAGTTAAAAAAATATATTTATTTTTTTCTGTGTCAGCAAAGAGATTACATGGGAAGCACATGAAAAAGTATAAACACTATAGGCTATTTATAAAAGATTCATTAAAGAAAAGCAAATGAACTTAATCAAAATATAATCAAAATCTAATTAAAATATTTCATTATATTAGACTTAGAATATTGCATTTTATTGCATAGTTTTAAAACCTCCCTCCCTCTAACATCCGCTTATGTGACATCACTAAACCCTACTAAGGGTGAGCCCTTTAATATTTTCTGATTTCTTGTTTTTATAGAAAATGTCAACACATGAAAGAAAACTGCACTCAGCTTTTAAATGCAACACAACCACTGACAGATTCCACAGCATTAATGTCAAAGTGATTCAACGCTTTACTGTAGTTGCATGTTTTTGCAGCCAAGATGTCAGTCAGAGTCGAGGCCTGTCACTGGCTACATCCATAGGCACACATATCTGCATATAAATGCAAGAAGATACCATATCATCATGTCACAGGTATTAGTCACCCTAATGATGAGTGAGAGACACCCAGCACTGCAGGTAACTCTATCTCACACGGGAAGTGTGTGTGTCACGTTTTGTAGATGGGTGGAGAAGCTGCTGTCTCACTGAGATCTATTTCAGATAGTGCGAGTGCGGGAGACTGTATTTGAGTTTTAATTTAAGAGAGCAGAAGACTCATAGCATCTCAAAACCATTCAGCTGATTAATCGAACCCAGCCGAGTACAATCAGCAGGGAATTCAGTAAAAGTTCAATCATGATCAAACTGTCCATACGAAAAATACTGTCCCAATTTCTCTCTTCCGCCAGGAACAAATTTTCCATCCAGCCCAGCATCCAGCTCCACATGAAATCCCAAAACACATCTCTCCTCTAATTCAGCTCAAACCTTTGAATTTATCACACTTCCAAATCAGCACCTAGTCCAGGCCCATCTCCTCTCAAACCAAGTAGCCAGCCCAGATTTCTTCCCAAAACCTTACAATTATTCCCACTTAAATCCAACACCCAGTTTCACTCAAACCCTGGAACAAATTTCCTTTCAAACAATTCCAGTGGATTAACTGAACCAGACATCCAGAAAGCAGAAGTTAAGTGTTCAGCATATATGGAAACTCCATCCATCCTTTTTCTGAACCCGCTTATTCTTTGCAGGGGTGCAGAAGGGCTGGAGCCTACATACAGGAAGTCATTAATTCATTTTTTTTATTAACTAGCACCCCAGATGGAAAACTAATAAAGTTTCTTAAAAGAATACCCAAAGCTCTAATCTAAGAATCAGAAAGTTTTGATTCCACCTTTCTAAATTACTGCAAAACAGTATTAATACAGAATGATAAGGTCCATCCAAAACACCCTAAACTCAGGAACACACCCTGTTACACATTCTGAGCCCCGAGAATTCAGTTCCCCAGGAGATTTGAAACGACACAACGCCCTCTTGAAGCCTCTCTCTTAAAGGGCTTTTACATGAAAATTTAACAAGTGTGAAATTAGAAAGGATAGCAAAGTAAAACCGCTAGTAGGACACAGATCCGCTGTTGCACGTCATGAACCTCGTAATTGAAAACGTTCCTTCCTGTCTAAAAATCATTTTGTGAAGGAGCAACAGTGAGAAAGAACTTACAGGGAAATTAAAACACGCTGATGAAATAGAGGCTTTTATTTAAACTCGTCTTGCATCATTTGAGCTGCTTTTGAGTGGCACGTCTACCCACGTGTCCCACCAGCCACCCGCTGCTGCGAGCGATTTACTGTTTAGTGTAGCGAGACCGTATCAGCATCTGGTGTGAATGTGTTATTTTACACAAACAGATCTGGAGTTCAAGCGGCGCTCAAAACGAGAACAGCTTCTGATCTGCCAACATGTCATCATGCTAGAGATTGAGGTCACAGACTGACACAAACCAGATCATCAAAACAGGAAATGCACTGATGCCACCTCCTGGCAGGGCAGATAAGACAAATAAATAGCTTTAAGCGGACAAAAACAATCAATGAAACGATTAAGAGCCTTTCATGAAGAAATCCAATCCGCCAGCCAGCTACGCTCTGATCAGTCAGGACTAGTAGTGTTATGATATTTATGGCCTCTTTTTTTGTCAGTGTGGGCACGGGTCCATTCAGTTTATTGAATTCCAAATGATATGCAAATTAGGACCAAGAGCGGTCACACATGGACTGCCAATGTGGATGTTATCTGATGTCAGCGTTCTGCATCCACTCAATCATTTGCTAGGATGGGCGAGGGAGGGAAAGAGAGAGAGAGAGACTGCATTGGCAAAGATTTTAAAGGAAAACCAGAATGAGTCAGTGGCAAACAAAAGAGAAAACAAAATAGTTGTTGTTTAGTTAACTTGACAAAAGGCAAATCTAATAGATCAGTCTTATAGACAGAATGAATACAGTAGTTGCCTAGTGATTACTGGCGGCCCTGTGATGTAGTTCATTATAAGAAAGCCAATCGTGACATCCATTGTGAGGACAATATACACTTAATGTATACTGAAAACAAGATGGGTGCCCATTATTCATAATTTAACTTCATTGTGCTGCTTGTTTTCAGGGTCAAGTGAGTGTTCAACAATCCCTCAACATTTATCACACAAACCACCAATAAACCACATGGCATGAAACTGACAAGATACAACAACAGTAAACAATAAGACACTTTGTGGTACAATTTTGGCTTTTTAAAATTTGACTTAAAAATGTGAAATTGACTTCATTTATATACTATAGTTATATAAATAAATACTTTATTTTGCTTTACTTTATCAAAATGTGTTGCAGTATGACATTAATAATGAAACTATAGCTTTTCTTTTCTAGGACATTTTATACTTTGGTGGGACCCAGTTTCATGATCTTCTAAAGCTCCACAAACCGAAACGCCGGCCCTGAAATCATACATCTCTTGAGCTCATCTTAACACTGATTCTCAAACTAACATGTAAATCACTCTAAGCTTTAATGTTCAAAAGGAGGTAAATTAAGACTAAAACTCTCCCCAACACAAACACATGTCAAAATATTAAGTTTGTTATTTATTTGAGACATTAAATCATGATTGAATACAATAAGAATGATTATGGCTTTAATAATGTCGGGTTTCAGAAAGGTTAATGCTCAACTACACAAAAATCAATAAATGTGTGAACAAGATAAATGCATTTCATGATTACACACAATGCTGATTTTAATCATGAATCTGAAGGTTATATTAGGCTTTATACACGGTTAGTTCAAGTCCTTGCTTCTGATTGGTCAATAGCTGTGCTTCACCCAATGATTTTGTATATCACTGTGCAGCACCCTTAGCAACCATCCTTAGCAACGTAAACATATGTGAAGTGCAACGGGAGAGATGAAAAATTTCTCTCATGCTGAGAGATTACCAGTATTTGTGTGAGGCATATCAAATCGTGTTAACAAAAATAAGGACGCAGCGCATGAAAACGGCTGTTTTTATTTGCACTTCATGCATATCACACCTATAAACATACTGTTGCTGTTCACAGTCAGTCAGGGACTATTTTTTTCGAGTGGAAGGAAAGATTTTAGTGATTTTGACATCTTTTGGCTTTAATATTTGTATTGTGTGGTAACTTGTCTATAAAAGCAATAAGGTACTTCAGGCTAATGCAGTATTGAGACTTATTCACGATACAGCACAGCCTCTCATACCTTATTTCTTTGTAAATGCATGTGCTCATTTAATACAAAATCAAAATATAATGTAATGTAACATTATATGTATTATTATGTCAGTTATACTTGTTCTACACAAGGTAATATTTAAAAATAGTGTAAAATGACTTTGCAATAATCAAAATGCATTATCATTTTTTTGTATACTTTGTCTCTGATAAACTATGAAAGCATATGGAAAAATCCATTTAATTTTGTGTGTAATGGATTAAGGAGCGATCGGAGGCTCTCGTTAATTTACGAATGTTTTTATGTGCTATTTGGTTAATGATGCTTTTGGAAAAGGTGCCGGAGAAAATTAAGCACTACTTATGTGCAACTAATGCTCTACTGCGGTAAACTCGGCGAGAGTGCAGACCCAAAAATAAAGATGGTTTATGTACCAGGAGGGGCCACAAGAGAATAGGAGAGAGATTCTGAAAGGGTAGCAATCCACTTGAAACTTGATTTTGCCTTGCCTCTCTGCCAGGACTGACAAACACATACTGACAAAGTACTTCTCACAGTTACTGTGACCACGGCAAAAGCTGTATTTGGCTTTACTGCAGTTGGGATAATTCATTTTGTTATTTATAACATTTTGAAGCATGTGTGTCCTATCTGTGAAATGAGTTCCAGAGAATGCCGGCCTATTTGTGCATGTCACACACTTTCTAAAAAAGCAGTATTTCACACACACTAGAAGATCTATGCTAGGAAAAGGAGAACTTTACAAACACAATTCTGCAAGGTATGTAGACTGATTGAAAGGTTGATTTTGAAAGGTCTAGTGATTGAAAATGTACATTTTTGTGATGTCATCAGCCAATTGATATCATCATGATGTCATTGTCCTGTGGCTCCATCTCCACATCTCCAGTCCAAATGACCCAAAATACCTACATGTGGAATTAGGTGTCTCTAAGCAAAGATAGCAGATTTCAAAACGTATACTTGTTGGTGATTCTGCCCTGAACAGTTGCCAATGTATTTAATATACAGCATTTTTCTGGGTATTGGATTTGATTGGTTTATACATACTGCTTATTTAGGCTGTTATTCAAAGATGAAGCGAGACATATAAGGAAGAACAAGATGACGCAGGCCAGACTCAAACTCCACATGTCAAGAAAAATACAAATCATCACACCACAGCTCAGACAAAATCATTTTTTTAAACAATGCCTTGAACTTAAAGCAGCTCCAAATGGCTCTTTGGATTCTAATGGCCTGTAAATTGAGAGCAAATTATCATATGGATCAGCTCCTTTGATGGCCCTCTTAGAAACCCATTTATCTTTATTCTAAAATGACAGATTTTTTAACAGTGGGCTCAGCTGCTGCTCACATGCAAGAACATTATATATAGACAGTTAATATTTTCATTCTTCATTATTAATAAAAGTATCTCAAACAGGCCACAGAGCCCCAGCACCCACTGTAATGACCCATCCACCTCTCTATGATCCCCAAGTGCCACGTGATCCCCATAAGGCCACGCTATTTTTAGCACAGAGGCTGTTACCATGACGATGGAGTGCCTTGCTGGACTCGCCGTGTCATTATAGGTGAAAAACTCTGAGAATCTGAGCTTGTCTATGTGCATGTGAGACAGAACATGTGTGTCAAGATGTGAATCACCGGATTGCAAAATGTCACATGCCATTTCATGCTCCATTAGTGTATTCCTCACACACACACACAGATGTTTTTTATTACAAAATATAAATAGCAATTTAAAGCTGTAATTCGTAACTTTTGCCTCTCTATCTATCTCTAAAACAAAAAAAAATTGCAAGTTAATTGCGAAGTTTTTCTAATGTGGATGACAAGCAACTTTCTTTTAAATTCTAAGTGCTATTACAACAAGATACAAACACTCCACTGTCCTCTCCACCACACACACAATATAATAGCTGAATCATCTTTCTGTTAACAAACATTGCATAACCATGTAGACAATGACGTCAAACTGACATTATTTCAAACTTAGCGGTCATCAGAGAACATTTTGAACACTGATCTGTTATGCATTTGCTCTAACTCATTTTTGTTTGTTTCCCTAAAGAAAGTTACAAATTGCAGCTTTCAGAAAAAATAGCTTACATTAGAATTTGCTGCCACGAGTGTGTGCAAAACATGATGGCCCGTCTCAGTATGTTTGAAAATGTTCCAGAAAAGCATAATGTGCACTTCAGTACAACCAAGACCATTCATACAGGAGATGTTACATGGTCAATGTCACAAAATTACTTATTTACTCAATGACCTAGCAATCTTTAAAACAAAATTTCCCCCACACTTTGTCATTACATTTCTTTGTTTACATTGCTGCTAATATGTTGACCTTTAGTCAGAAAACCATTAACTGTAAGCTTCTGTGATACAAACACTTTACAAATAACTGGCCAACTATTGTGTGAGCAAATGGTTATGTGTTAAACTAATGCTCCTGGGGAACATATACAATAACGGCACACTCACAGACCCTGCAAATGAGTAAATTCTGTTATAAATCATTTTTTCGTCTGTTGAACTGCACTAATGATCTGCATTGTGCTGCTCTTCTATTGAATGTGACCACACTAATATGCTGCATTGTGTTCCAATTAGTAACCAGGTAGCTCTTGCGATCCTCCATTGTACCATTCACTGCCATATTTCTGCTCTTATTTTAAATGAAGTGTTCAGTTTTTTGTATATATCGCAAGAATTACAATAGCAATTAATATTAACACTAATCTCTTGATGAAAGGTCTAGTTGAGATATATATATATATATATATATATGCATTAACTCAGGGTATATTTTCCATAATGGTTAGTTAACTGCACAAAAGCTTTGGGTCCACATTAAAATTTGGGATTTTAAAGCTAATTTAAACGTAAGAATAAACAGCATGTTTTAGGATTTTGAAAAGCATTCCAGAAAAAAACATTTTTGTGTGGAAATATTCTGTACTTTCTAGGTCACTAACCAAATAATCAAATCAGATTTTCTTGTGTGCTTCCACTGATGCATGCAAGATGCTCTTAGGAACAATCTCAAATCATGCTGGGATAACATGAATCATCCGGTTTAAACACTAAGACTGCTGGACTTTGGGATCTTGATTTGGCAATTTTATTATACAAGAATTCCAAATGACTTATTTCCAACACCTTCTTTCTTCTGGTGTTTGAGGCCTCTCTTCCATTCTTTATGCTGAAGGCAGAAGGAAAATTAAAAGCCAATATCACAGTCCATTTCACCAGCCTCTGCTCACCAGCCTTCTGCAACTGTAGAGAGTCACACATCAACTCTCTCTCTCTCTCCCTCGCCCACTATTACCTGTGCTCCTTACATTTCTCTCTTCATCCATCACTCTCTCTCTCCTGCACCTCGGCAAATAATGACGTCAAATAAGCAGAGATCCTCTTTTCCTTGTCTTTCTCCTCTCCACCCCTTTCATGTCACCCTCTTCTCGCTCTGGTTAATGGTGACGTCAGAAGAGATTGACTGTCCCATCAGCCTGTTTGTGTGTGTATGTGTGTGTGTGTGTGCAGAAGCAAGTGTTTGCCTTGACCTCAGACAAAGTCCCTTTAAAAGGAAAGTCTTTTATATTTGCAAAGCCTTTAGGCAGCTATTTCTTGAAAGGGACTCTTGAAACAGTCTTCTGCTTAAAAAGGGTGAGACCGATGTATCTAAAACTGCTTGCAAAGGTCACAATAAAACAATTTATTAACTTGGTTTTTTAAGCTTAAACTGTGCTAGATAAAACAGCACGTTTCTCCGGGTTGCTCCAGCTACTGTGCATGCGCAAGGGCTGGCAAATACTTTGCAACATTTCACACAGAGCCCCTCCCTCAGAGAATCATTAGTCTGTAATGAATGACAATTGGCTTTTTTTGCTGAAAGGCAGGGCTTCCTTCACTAGAGCGGCCATATTGAATTTTCCCCATTTAAAGTAACAGCTCTGCAGTATTCTGTTTGTAGCATTTTTATAGCATTTTTATAGCATCTGTTTCAGATATCTTGTATTTCTATGATCCTGTAATACCACTTTTTTATCCTGATTTATGTTATTGTTTTTGCGGCTCAAACACATACATGTAATTGGTCGCAATATGTTTTGATGCGCAATAACTTCCTGATAAAATAGTTTAGTCAAATAAGATAAATTAGTCAGTATTTACTGGTCGTCATGTCATTTCAGCTTCGTATGACTTTCGAGAAAATATCGTGATATCCAGCCTGCTGCATGTTTAAGAGAGCTGTTACTTTTATATGCCTTCTTTTCATCACTTTATGGAACAAGATGTGCTGATTGTTTAAAAAGATTCTTTATAAAGTTCCACAGAACAGACGGCAGCTGTTGCAAAGACTTTTATTTATCTTTTATTTTTATTTTCTGGCCGGCAACATTGTAATGTAAAAAAAACTCAACATGAAACACATTTTGTCTCTTTTTGCTCTTTTTTTTAATCAAAAATTAATCATGCTCCTGCTGAGTAAAAAGTGACTGCGGTCTGTGTGTGTGACTCTTGGATGCTTGCGTGCGTGTGTGTGTGTGTGTGCGTGTGTGTGTGTTTAGCAGTATTTCTGCAGTCTCTTTTAAGGGTTTGCTGTGTGCCTCTTATTTCTCATTTGCAGTTGATTACTCAGGAAACAGCACCTTCTGTGAAACCTGGAGGGTCTCCCTCTAATGCACACATGAATTATAACTGATTCAACAGCTGCTGAAAACTGCCTAGCAGGGACGTACAAAGTCTCCCTTAAACACTGGACGCAGGCTGATGGCAGCTAAGGATACAACTAATGTGACTGCAGCTGACAGCGCTCCATTAATGAATATGTATAAGTCAGTGTCCTAAAAAACGGTGAAGACAGCTAAAAATACATCTAAAAATAGTGACAGAATCCAAAGCAGTTCAAAAATACTAAGGAAGTTGAAACACACAGGATCATTGATACGAATTTGAGCATTTAACGTTTGAAAACAGTGTAAACAAAATATATCTTCATATTTTAAAAGTTTATAAAATCTGGAGACAACTATTTGTCAGTGTTATAAATAAAATAGAAACAACATCCCATCTGTTATTTCAAACTTCGCTTCACCATCAAACTTTAGCTTTTTATTTTAATTATCTGTGGTCTATATCTGTAGTCTTATATTAAAAACATGAAAACAGTTAATATGTAACACCACTGTAGAATAACAGTATATATTACATCACCTAATCAAAAGCAATATCCAAGTTTGAGAAAAGAGGTCAATACACACACACACACCATCACGCAGGCAAAACAAATCCTTCAGAAGTCATTCTGTTTGAAGATACAATCAAAGACGTGTCATTATGCAGCTCAGCGTGTGGTAATCAGCTGTGACTTCACATCAGCCGATGACATCACACCGGCAGCCTACATTTCTGAACCGTGTTTGTTTGTGTGATTGTGCAGCCCAGTTATTCAAGCCTGTAGACGTTAGTCACATTTTTCTCCTTCAACCTTCAACATCTCCGTATTTTATACTGGTTAGGCCCATGCCATAAACTTTGGCAACTGTGTCAACAACTAAACTTTGTAATTGATTTAATGTAAAAAACTAAATTCAACAGGTGCAAGTATAAGTGCAAAATTTTGCCATATCAACAAGAACATCAACAAACCAATAAAATGCCTCTTGTGTTGTCAGTCTAAACAGACAAATTTTTCTAGTACTCTGTCTGTTTACCTTGTGCAGAACAATTCGCAAAAGTTATAGTATCTCATTGAGGTAAACGCTATGCCATTTACTCCAGTACACAAATCTCACACACCACTTTCACACTCATTGATATTTCAGACCATCGCCACGACGCAGACAAAAGCAAATTAGCGAGAGTGCCGAGACATGTGGAGATTGACAATGCTAGCCACCCATTTCCAATTTCACACACTGCACACACACCATCACCTCCTACTTCAGCTCTCATCATCTTCACACACACACACACTAATCTTTGCCTTGGGCTCCTGTGAAAAATTCCAGGAACCTCTCGTGTGCTCCTCAGCTTTTTCAAGCGAGTCCCCTAAACCCGACAGGAGAAGGACTATCATGTCCCGTACCTGCTCCTGTATGTGTGATTTGCACAATGAGGATGGTGGCATCTGTCCAAACACCCCTCTGGAAATAAAGCCTCACTCGACTGATGTGCTGTGTGACATTGGGAGGTGTGACACTGTGCTGTTGTAAACTGTGTGAACCCTGTGGAGATACAGAACAGCCAGTCAGTGGACATGGCTGCCCTTCAGGTTCTCTGGAAGGACAACCTGGTCTCTGGTGAAGCTGGAGAATAAAGAGGTGATGACTTCAAACAGGTAATTAACGTCTGAGGAGATGTTACACAAAGGCTACCTGCCCAACCTATTGAATAGAAAGTCTGAGGAGACAGTATAGAAACCAAGCCCAGTGTTCACTAAAGTATCAATGAGTAAAAATACAAGTGTGGTAGTTTCTAGTGCATAGATAAATGTATAAATATAAATTAGTTAAAGGGCAATATGCAGAGCATATAGGAGCCTATAGAGTGAGGTACTTTATGATGTACAACATCTTGTAAGTGACTAGTTACAGCCTGATCACAAACTAGTTACTAATTCAAAACATTCAAGACAATGATCTGGAGTTTGTACTGTGCATTAGGTAACACTCAAGTCCACTTATTTTACAGTTACAAATTAGCATCAATGTTCAGTACTGCAGCCAATAAAAAACATTCCAGTAGACAGTCTGCGGTACATGCGAAACCACATTACCTTAATGTAAACTGGTACACTCTGTGGTAAACAAAGACAGAAAGACTTAGTCTTACATACACACAAGGCCTCCATGCCCCACTTAAGGCCACATTGAGAATTAACACAATTAGACAAAAGCTAATGGAATGGAGGCAGGCCAGAGATAAATGTGACTTCATTAGCACAAGCCTAGAGAGACTGTCAGGGCAAATCGCTGATGAAGAAATGTGGTTTCCTTCTTCTACTTCCTCTTGTATACTCTTACACACACCATCCGTCATTCCGGAGCGTGTGTTTAAGACTGGCCTTGGGATATAAAGAAAGAGAGATGGAGGAAGGGCGGCGAAAAAAACAGATAAACAAACGACAAAGAATGACATAAGAGCTTAGCCAAATCAGTCAGGAACAGACGGACAGACAGGCTGGTTTCTGTAGCTAACAGCTATATTACATTTATTTTAAAATCCCAGGAGACAAAAAAACTAGGCAGCCATATTGGATTGAGTGCTTTCTTCTCTAAACAATACCTGGCAGAAAATATGCAATAGGCCACTCTTTTAATGTCCTGGTGGGAGGCAAAACCTATCACAGTAAAAGCTTTTACTTACATGCACACAAATAACACAAACTAAAGTGTGTTAGGGAAGGAATGGATAGCCATTCTGTGGCTCCCGGACCATTAAATGATTGAAAAAAGATTTGCCAGAGGTTTAAACCAGAAAATTTGATTCTGGTCTTAGTGGTTGTGGCCGGGACATGTTAGGTATGATTTAATTTCATGCATTTATATATTTGCCATTTTTAAAGTGTAAAAAACATTCTCCGTCCACTTGGCTCTAGCATAAAGGAGAAAATATATCATTAATATCATTCACAGAACTCCAAATGATCTTGCAAATTATTTTATCTTCATAAGCAACAGAATAGTCTATTTGAAGATAACAAATTTAAACCACAATGATGCTATTTGAAACTACTATAACTATTCAAATATTTGTGTCAGATTGTGAATCAGGTATGTCAGGGCATGATGCGGCCAAAATCAGCTGCGTTTTCCTGAAAAGGATTTAAATGAGTCGTTGAAAGACTTCTGCAGTCATGCTGTGCAGTAGAGAGATTCACAGTCATGCTGTTTGGGTCCAAAGACTTGTTTTCTACTGACTCATTGAGTTGTCATATTGAAATGTGGTCGCCTTGAAGATGTAAAAGACATTCCACGCATGAGCACAAAACATCAACACAGAAGACATACAGTACTACATAACAGTAAGCATGCTTTAAAGGTGAACTTAGTATATTTTCAAAAACCCTGTTGAGATCACATGACCATCTGTCCCATGCGACTGATTTACAATCATTTTCTGTTAAATTACATCAACAATACTGTTTTTTCATATAAATAGTATTTTCATCCAAGTCAATAGGTGTCAGTATAAAGTTTGAGGCTACACAAAAACTTATCGGATGGTTCTTTTTCTTCCCCTGAAGAGTCAAGCTGTATTTTTTCTCTCCCCAAAACTCAATACTTCCCCTTGTAGGGATTTTCTGAGGCAACAACACAAGTTTGAATGTTTTAAATTTGTCTTCATTAACCGTGTTAATGCATGTTGTTGTGGACCCCAGTAGGAATTATTTCCTGCTGCATCACCTGACAGACAGCAGAGGCAGCTGTAACAGAAACTAATTGCTCTGAGGGAAGCATTGATACAAAAACCATGTAGAGGGAAGTCAAGCATGTCCCATTTCAACAAAGCAAGTGAGTGGAATCAATCAGTTCAGAGCACCGGCGTTACACACGTACAAAAGAACACACACAACTACCTCACAGCAGATGGGCCGACTGTTAGTTTACTTTTCCTGACCTTGTGTATCCTAATTGCTTTTTACATTTTAAATTCATAACCATGGTCACGTTACCCAACCACCCATCTGTCATCCATTAAACAGAGAGAGAGAGA
>JAZGTK010012911.1:0-14634 GCA_036877625.1 Ambastaia sidthimunki | reverse complement strand
GAGACATTCAACCAGCATAATAAAATGTTTCTGGAAAAATTTGCCTTTCCTTTAATCCAACAACTGGTATTTATATACAACTGCTTTGTAGTTTACGTAAACAACCACCAAAGATCAGTAGTGAATCATTTTAACTGGTATCAGGTAAGTCGATTTATTTTCCGTGTCCTAGAACTGTAGGTTTGCACTGGTGGTTGTCTGGCCCGTCGTATCTGACCTTGTGTGACACGTGATGTTCAGAAACTATCCATGACTAAAACCTAGATGACCACTTAATGAATGAGTCTATTTATGAGATGCATTGTACTCTGTGGTTGGTTAAAACCATTGCCTTCTCCTGGAAGTACTTAGCCACTCTGAACACAACACATCTCAAAAAGCTCCAAACCACTTAAAGCTTTTATCACAGAGGCAGTACCTGAGGGAGCTGAGGCTCGACTGCTCTGCTCAGATGCTTCCGGAAGTTTAAAAGCAACACATTTCCTGCCGTAAGTGGCCATCTTGCTAAAAATATGGTAAGTAGCCTGCAGGGTTTTGTGCCATTCAGAATTGATTCTAGAATGCCTTTAAAATTCCGATTCAGTTTGGGAATTTGATTTCAATTTACACTAATGTAGCCAGGATGTAGAATTATAATTCAATTCAGAAGCGTTTCCATAAAGTAACAAAAACCTTTTATTCTGAAAGTTTTAGGAATGTTTAATACATCCAGTTTTTTAGACATTGTATTAAACATTATTTTGCAATATTATTAAAAGGTTACAATAACAACTTAAGAATAATGTTTTTTATTTGTTTTATATGTAATGTTTTTATGTTATTTTTCTAAACTTTTTTCTCATATAAAATGCAACAGGACATATTTATAGCAAAATACCCAAGCTGGCCCTTCATCATACAATGAAAGTGAATGGAGTCCAGGGGCTGACCGATTTACTTTCATGGCATAGAAAAACATTTTGCTTTATTTTAACATTATGCATTATTTATTAAAAAATAACTTATTATTGCATACAACAGATTCAAAAAGTCACCCAGGTTGGAAACCTGTACAACAATTAAATGAAAGATGACAGGAAGTTGATTTTTGGGTGTTTCTTTAAGAACAAACATGATAGCATTTATTGTTATAAATTTATTGTCTGACTATTGGGATACACGGACATGGATACTTTATAACAATAAATGACCACTTTTTTCCATTCTCTCTCTTTCTCTCTGTCTCTCTCTGCCTGATGGATGGATAGAGTTGATCCCACTGGCTGTTCTGGTCAGCGTCAGACAGTTATTTTCATCCTCATGTAGACACCAGCCCTCGGTCCAGCTACGCTTTGAGGCCAATGCCACCCATGATTAAAGTTAGAGACTGGAGACAACGAGTCAGATGATGGTGAGGTCAGCAGTGGTGCGTGAATGGATGGGATGACGTTTTAGCCGCCACCTCATGTCTCGGGGGGCTCTGCCACCCTCATGTCCTCAAACAAGCCCTGGGCAATGTCTGCTGTGGGACACTGTACTGTCACCCGGCACACACTCATACACAGTTGCTGATGTGGACTGAGGGGACACGGCTGACTCAAGGGTTTGATAGTTTTATGTAATGGTAAATATATATATATATATATGTATATATAGAACATATTAGGTCAGGCATGACTTTGTAATAGTTAAATACTTTATCAAATGTCCCCACAAGTATAGTAATACCAGTATTTATGAATTTTGACTTTGTGGGGACATATTTTGGTCCCCATGACGAAACATGTTTATAAATCATACAGAACAATCTGTTCTGAACATTTAAAACAGCAGATAGTTTTTGTAAGGGTTATGTTAGTGTGGGTGGAGAGAATATACAGTTTGTACAGTAAAAAAAAATTACAACTAAACATTACAACTATGGACTCAACAATGACTCAACGTGTGTGTGTGTGTGTTCTTACACAGGATATTAGTGTATATTTTATTAAAAAAAGTAAATTAAAATGTACTTGGAGTTTAAGGTGAGCAGAACATTTGGGCCAGTGGTCTGAATGCTAGAGGTGCAGAAATAGGACACTGTGTCTTTAAAGATTATACTGTAGATATGGGCAGTCTATTTTAAGATTACACTGTGAACTATAAGAGAATAAAAAGGTGTGAATGGTATTAAGGCAGTGCAGAGATAAATTACTGAACCAACACATTGAGAATGACACAAAAATTGGCCGTTCAGTGAAGCAAAACCTTTGCGTTATCATTTACACTTGTTGGAAAACTTCCGTCGGCAAAGTGTTACTAAAACAGTGGCTAAACTGGGGCACATAAGGAACTGAATTCTCACTCGAATGACACTGACTGGAACTTTATTGTATGTAACAAGTGTCTTGAGACTCGGTCTATAATTACCCTGTGTGATCTTCAATGAATTACATTTCCTGAGTAGTGAGACACTGAAAGCGGTTCAATGGAGAGCACACACACCATTTATCACACACAGGTCCTCAACTCTTTGAGGCAGAGGGGAGGGGTCCCAAGATTATGTCCAGGGCCTGTAAATTTTAGCAATGGCTCTCATCACACTATGCTGTTAAACTTTTCGTGTTTTTGTAGTTGGAGCTTTGCAACATCAATAAATGATCACGGTAAGTTAGTGTAGCAGGAAGTTGTGAAAGCACAGCGAACTAAGAGGTGAGTTGTGTCCATGTCATGAAACGGAAGGAGAACTTTGGCACCTCTCGCTGCGAGGTCGGAGAGAGGGAGGGAAGAGCGGGCGAGGGAGAGCAAGAGAAAGGCTGATGCATTGTGTACCACAGTGGTGTATTTTTACACGGCCCAGGGAGAGTGTGAGAGCAGTCAAGCTGCCCAGCGAGGGGTCAGCTGGGTCAAGGAGAGCAGAAAAAAATAACTGATAGGAAATAAGTGTGCAGAACTGAAGAACATGGGGCAACTGGAGGCTGGACGGCAAGTTCAGGGCTGTGGTAGGAGACCCAATGAAGTGTTTTCTCACTATACGGGTGAATGGGGCAAGTTGTCACTCGTGGAAGTTGTCACCAGCACTATACATCAGTAACTATCATAACAACTATGATGGCATTACTATTCATCAAAAATCATCATTTGAGTAATAACTAACAAAATAAAACACTGGCATTTAGACAGATTTTAACAGAAAGACTGAATTGTTTTCTCGGGACAAAACTATTTTTAATAAATGTCAGGTTGGTGTTTCATGCATTAGAAACATTAGATAGATGTATAGAAAGATTTAATAATTTTTATCCATTACAACGACGTATAAGATATTTATTGCAACTCATTTTAACAAGGAAAACAGCCACACAATGATTAAGTCATTCAATTCAATTAACATAATGAATTGCAAATTGTCTAGAGTGCACATGTAGCTTCATTAGTCAGTCTGAAACACCCATGAATTATTAATTAGCATTAATTAGCATTAATAATTAATCACAAAATAGGGGCGGTGTGATTTTTGTCTTAGACGTCCAGTATAAAGCACTGTGGTAAACAGAACGCTCAGTGGGACAATTACACTCTTGACTCAGTGTTTGTCAGAGCATTAACCTTGTCTGGGTGGCACTAATGTGTCATTAAAAAGCTTCTACATCCTGTTTACTGACAGTAGAGTTTTTGTCACCCACTGAGCAGACTGTTGGGAAAAAACTCTGCCACCTGTAAGCAAATGAGCACTTGTTTCAGTTTCACACGCTGTATTTTTACTTTTTGGCGTCTGACACGCACAGGTGTGAATGCTAATGCCTCAATTATGATTTCAAACGGAGGTATCTGCCTGAATTTGTTTAATACGCTTCACTTTGTCTTTTAAAGAGTGCTTGTAAAGTAACGAGAAAAGGAGTGTTTGCCAAGATCGATCCGTATTTGCTGTGACAGCCCGATCGTACCTAAGAAGGGAGCATATGTTGATGTTTTATGTATAACCCTATTAGGACAGGATATGAGATGGATTTGGCATCTGGCCTAACAATCTGACAGACATAAATAATCAAAAGCAGACCAAAACCTGGGAGCTGAGACAATGTATAAGACAGCTGTTTGAATGTTAACKCTCTGTCCAACTGYATTGATCAGTTGTATGTGATAAACTCAAAGATCTGATCATTCCAGAGCGGGATCAGTGGAAACTTGCCTGACTCTCTGACCTTACCACGGTTAATAATACACTCACAGCTCGCTCAGTATGCCTGAACACACACATCTCTCCGTCCCACAGGATTATTTACTCATTTCCAAACAGCCAGGGAATTTTAAACCTGCACCTTAACCCGCCTAACAGGAACATTCTTGCGATAACATTAGTAGAATGTTAATTTCATATTTATCAAAATTGTTATTCAAAAGTTGTTAGTGGAACGTTTTAAAAATGTTACAGAATTTAAAAATGTACGAATAACGTTTTTACAACCAAAAGTCTAAAAACTGGATGTTCCTAGATCATTCAAAATAACATTTTTAACGTTTTGTTAATGTAAATGTTAGGGAAACGTTTTAAAATTGTTAGCTGGGAAGATTGCACGCCTAGGTTTCAAGCGCAGGTGTTGTGTGTCTTGCCTCGCTCACACCCTCTGAATGTTTGTTTAGATTTATAATAGTAATGGGGGTGGAGCATGCAGGGCTCAGAGGAGGATGTGACTTGATGACCTCAGCACCTGACCTCATGTCACCACTCAAACGGCCCGCACACAACAATCAATCTCTAATCATAACCCAAGAGTTATTGTAAGCACTGACCTATGCATTATTCATGTGGGGGAAAAGGGCAAGCAATAAAAGTGTCCTCCACACACAAATCATGAATATTTAAAACAAATCTCCATGCCGATCTACTGCAACACTTTCCTGTAACCACAACTATTAAACAGCATTAGTTTTATCCCAGTATTCCAAAATTGGTGCTGGATTGCTCTCCATGTTCTTTTCAGCCAGGATTACTGCTCACGCTTGTGCTGGGAAGATGTCAGCCAGTGTTTCATAACAAGTACTTGAGAGTAAATCAATACCAGCGGGCTGAAGAGAGTCATGCAAATCATTGTTTTCAGCCTGAGAGAAACTGAGCAAACGCAACTCATTTATTTTCCATCGTGATGAAATCTCCAGGTCTGATTTAAAAGTAACGATTGACCAAGACACAAAACATGAGAGAGAACGTTGTATCGCATTTACAAACACTGTTAGAGATTTATAAAGCACAGACAATATAAACTATCATTTAATGGGTTTTTATTAACAAAGTGCTAGAGCTGATCAAAACTGATACTTTTAAAAAGCCGGCTTTCAAATTAGTATTACAAGTGTGTGTGTTTGTGTTGCTATAGATTTCCACCCATTAAAGTTTTAAATGTTGTGTGGACAGTCACCAGGAACACAAATGCTAACCATAAGTCGTTACTAACCACATATTGTTAGTCTACAGCAACAAACACATTTTTAAAACTCACTTTGTCTTGATAAATGTCAATGCTTGCCATTTCTTTTATCCCATGGCAGTGAATTGGAGAAGATACTATTGTATGCTGGAATGTCCATGTTCGATCTTTCTTCCATCACTTAATTGTTAGATTGTACTATACAGCTTCAGCTATAACGCAGGCAGACACCGGCTGCCTCATCAATGCCAGTAAAATCAATAACTCACAGTAAGTCATCATAATCCACAACATGCATTCCAGTTATTCATTAAACCGGCTGGGGATAAGCTATAAACAACATTTTTAAATGTCTAGCATAAACTGTTCTTAACTAATATGTCGAGCATTGTGACAAATATACATGCCTCATTTATTTTACATAATAAGGAACCTGACCTCAAAAAGACTCATCTCATTGACTGTTGTGAATGGTTTATCAACCTAGCCAATTTTCTACTAGGTACAAAAAATCCTTCAACCAGCCCAACACATCAATCTGACCCCGACCAAGATGCAGAATATGTTTAGTGCTGTTGCCCCATCTAGTGGTAAAAATAAATAAGACTTGGTCATGACAGAACCTTCATTCTGGATACAAAAATTGGCCTTTAGTTGGTCAGTTATAAATCAACATGATAACCCAGATTGTAAAAAGGTTAATCCCACAATGTGTTTCTTTAGTAACTAGTTAGTTTGGAGTTATGGATTTATGATAATAAACAGCAATGATATCCTTTTTGACATGACAGAAAGCTTCTGTTTAGCTTCTCTGTATATTTATATATTTTAAAAAGTCTGTGGCTCATTTTTCACGGAGTTAAAGGAAACAAAGTTAAAGAGTTAAAATCTCCTCGTTTATTCATTGTGCATTATGAACCAATGAAGTTTTTCAGTTGATTAAAAATCAGTTTCCTCTCCATAAAAACAAACATATATGTTGTACACACACAAACACACACACACACACACACACACACGTATATGTATATAATTGGATGTATATGCATATAATTAAGCTCTACGTCTGAACCTCGTGCAGCAGGAGTTAAACTGCATTGGCATTCAGTGATATGTGATCAAACAGCGGGTGGCGCTATTGATCTGTTGTGCTTTGCTACAGAGGAAAGTATTTTTGCCGGAGTTGTTACACCTTAAATCAACATCAACAGATGATCTGATGGTCTGGTGCGGCTGTTAAACTGTGACACAGGGCAGATAAGAGCCCTCCAGTCTCCCACAAACTGTGATGGAATATGACAGTATATAGAATCAACAGCGCGTTCACAAAGACATCCGAAACACGGAGCGTCTGGGTAAGTGAACTTATCTGAATGATGCAGTCTGTTATAACTTACATGTCTTGCGTGTCAACTGTGCAACAGGTTATTGTAAGCTTTAGAAAGTATATGCATTTAAAAACATACGTTACATTATTAATTTTGCATAAGAAAGTCTTGTTTTTTTAACAACAGGTGAGTTGCTTTATAAATCTGTGGCGTATACTTAGAAGTTAGATGTCAGATTTGTAAAATATATATTTTCCAGCGGAATGATTCGAGTTAGTGATTAAATTACATAATTGGTTTGTTTAGTGATTATTGGAGGGATTTTTGCATTGGCATACAGCTGTCAAACATACAGCTTAAAGTCGCCATATTCACACGAGTTTGTCATGTAAATACATCGATGGATGGACAAATGCGCAGTGAGCTGAAATTTGCAGATGCATTTTTGTGTTGTGTTAAAAGACACGCAGAGAATGTGACGCCTGCACACAATAACAGTCAAATATACAGTTAACATGACAGTTTATTCATTGTGACAGTGTAGCAGCAATTGTTTCCGATGCAGGATGAAAAGACATTATTGCATTTTTGTCTAAATCGATGCAATTTTATAACATCAATGAATGTATATTTAAATATAACATTGTTTTATTGTTTGCTAATGATTAAAACTGACTTTGGGCATTGTGTGTGTTGTATCAGTTGTGTAGTCAAATACATTTAAAGCTTTTGATACAGATCACCAGTGTGATCAATATGTTTTTTGAGACCACCACAATGTGTGTGGTTTCAAACATGGGCGTCATGTTTGTATTTTTGATGGATTTGTCACTGTCATCACTTATTTGTGAGGCTCTGGCTTATGTTTTCCTGTCATCACAGATTGTGATTTATTTCTTTAAATGCTGATGTCACTCAGTTTGTCTGGTTGTGTGGGAAGGTGTCGGAATTGGTACTGGAAGATTTTTCAGTGTGGATTTCTTTTTATTATGTCAATTTAACCAGTTTCACTTAGTATAAGAAAACTAACCAGATAAGAACAACTGAGGCATACTAAAGATATTAGTATAGAAATTGGAACTAGAATTGGAATTAGTATAGAAATTAATTAGTTACAAAACAGATAAACTCTGCATTCCAGAAAAGGATGTCGTCACCCTAATAGATCTTTCAGCATGTTTTGTCTAAATTGACAAACATGTCCAGATGTTTGTTTAACTGTTTAGCAGAGCTTTGCTGTTGACATGTATTAATTCAGTGCTTAAACCTGAATAACCAAATTTATTGGTAAGTATATTCCTTAAGCATCCAGGTTGCAATATAATATTGTTTCTTTGGGTGTTGTTTAAAGCGTAACAAAGAAAATTTATTCTCTTTAGTTTATTTGTAGTTGTACTAACTGCTTTTGAAAATGCAATTATTAATTAAAATGCATTTATTAATTAAGAATAAATTGAGTGTTTTAAGTAGAACGTTTCCCACGTTCTTAATTGCAACAGCTCACTGTTCTTCTATCTTAGCCAGTTAACCATGTTTGAAGTCCTTTCAGCTGAGGTGAATAGTGAGGTCTCGTCTTACGAGACAAGATTAGCAAGAGTTAGTGCCGCGTCACATGGCATCACTTTCTGAACGCGCTTGAGTTCAGCTCTCTGTTTCTCTCCCCTTAAAAAACTGCACCGAAATGCACTAAGAATACAGCAGACATCAGCTGTCCTCTCAGTATAACAGTATTTAGTTGCATGTATCTGAAAGGGCTGTTATAATCATGTGACTCATTTGGACACAAACAAAAGCAATAAAGGCAGGAAAGAAGCATCCAAACTGTCTCTCTAATACACACTTGAGCCACCCAGCTGGGCAAACACATCAGCGCTTCCACTGTTTACCCTGCGAGAGCTTCTCTCCACTTCTGCGTGAGTTATGGTCCCGGTGCCACAGGCACAGGGTGCGAACTGGCCGCAGAGAGCCGAGTATTAACAGTGTGATGATAAAGTGCATGTACGCTGTGATGTCGCTTTCCTCTCTCCAATTTACCCACATTATCTTGTGTTTTTAAGATAAAATGCAATTCAATTTTAATTTTAGCCCATGAAAAATGTTGATTTGGGAAATAATTGAAATAATTTTACTTGCATTTAACCTTTTTACACAAAAGGAACACAAAAGGAGAGATTTAGAATAATAAAACGGCTGCTCTTAATGATGCAATTACAATAAATTGGGAAGTGGAGCGTTCAAGGTTCAAAAAGGAAGAATTTGTTCATTTTTTCATGAAGTGGACCTTGATTCTTCTGAAGAACTCTCATGGCCGCACCAAAAGGAGTTACAATAGATGTAAGGGAAAGATTTTTCGAGAAAATAACTGGGTTAGTTCATAAGGTTAGAACATTAGGGGTTAAATCATAATCCTGCCTCATATGGACATGTTCTATCCCAAAAGCGTGTGTGTTATTTTAAAAGGTGCTGACAGTTTAGTCTCAAAACTCTCACTTTAAAATCCGTATGAAAGACGGTAGTTCAGTTTGATATGTGTATGTCACAGGAGAGGGACTGCAGTGTCTTGTGTGGAATTAAACCATCTGAGCGTCTCCAAGCAGATGACCAGTGATGGCCACAGCATCAGACTCAACCGACGAGTAATAAACACCTCACAAATCACCCATTTAACCATATGATTAAATACAAACTCAATAACAAAGCTTTATTTATCACATGGATAGGTTAACCTCTGTCAGCCTCTGATGATATGTGTATTTGGGTTTTTGTCAACAGTTCAGTGGATGAAGTTGTGTCTAAACACATTTTCAACCCTCTGGAGAGAATCACACTATCTGTGTTCCTGGTGACCATCATTATAATGACGGCCCTTGGTAATTTGCTTGTGATGGTGGCAATCTGTAAAGACAGACAGCTAAGGTAATGGCTTTAATATAGATTTAAAGGAGTAGTTCACCCAACAATAAAAATTCTTCCATCAGTTAGTCACTCTCATGTCATTCCAAACCTGTGCGACTTTTTTGCTTCTGAACAAAAGCAAAAAAAGATATTTTTGAAGTGGCACCCATTGACTTCTACTGTGTGGACACAAAACCACTGAGGCATTCCTCAAAATATCTACTTTTGTGTTCCACAGAAGAAAAAAAATAGGTTTGGAATGACATAGGGATGGAAAAAAATATCCTTAAGTGCTGGAATGGAAATGTTTTATGTAAATTCATACAGAGTGTGATAAAGATATATTTATCATACAGTATCTTTATCATTTATTAAATATGACCATATAAACTGCAAACATATATATTACATATAAAATATATAACAAAATGTATATTTGTTTTTTACTATTATACATAGTTTTTATTATGTTAATTGTCCTTCATTCATTTAGGAAAAAGAAGACCAACTTCTTCATTGTTTCATTGGCGTTTGCAGACCTTCTAGTTGCTCTTGTTGTAATGCCTCTGGCAGCCATAGAGCTGATCACAGGTCAGTGGAGTTACGGAGAGACCTTCTGTTTGGTCCGAACCTCGCTGGACGTGTTGCTAACCACGGCATCCATCCTGCACCTCTGCTGCATTGCACTGGACCGGTGAGTGAAGCCGTCAGACAGAACCTGCTGTTGTGATGGAAACTGGTGCTTTGAGTTCAAACGGGTTGGAAATGTCAGATTCCTAATCAGCTTGGTCCATCCGTCCTACGATGCCTAAATTAATTTAAAAAAATGATTAATGTCGTACACAAAGAACTGCTTCTGTTGCCATGGCAATACTGAGTAAAGAGGTTTTGAATTACACCATGTTGTCTAAGAAAACAGTCTTATATTTAATGGTTTGAGAGATCAATTGTCTTTGTGGTTTTTAAAAGAAATATTTTGCTCATAAAATACCTCAACCTAACATTCCATGCCATGTTTTCCCATTGAATAAAATATTGTTCCATATTTGTCCAAAACGGCAGGATTTACATGTTGGCATTCAGAGTCTAAGACTTTCTTAACGCTCTAAGCACTGTAATCTTGCAACACCAAATTACAAAGTGCCACAATTCCTCTGTGTTTGCCTGCTGTTATACAAAGATGTCATTTACACCGCATTGGTTAAAATTGTGATCTGTAATCTTTATTTTTTCCGGTTCCTGATTGTTGTGCTTCTTTGACTGTACAGATGTGTTTGTACAGTAAGGCGCTCTTAAGCAAACTTACGCTAAATATGCTCAGAAAAGAATCGCGTAGTTATGTCTTCACTTTAACTCCAGGGGCTTGTCAGCGTGTCAGTTAATTATGTGTAATTTGCTGTGTTTTGTATGCAAATTCTCTCTAGCTCACCCATTAGGAGAACGACGCTTCCTTTAGCTCAAAACAGAGCAGCTGTGATTTATGCCTCACACCTGGTCCATATGGCAGTAATGACTCATTCTTAGTCCTGCTGTGTCTCTCAAAACCTCTCTATCCGTCTCTCTCTCAAGCAACTAATCTGTTTATCTATCCTACTGTGTCATCCATACGATTCCCATGATGTGTTTTTCTTTGCCGTCTCCAATGCCGGCTTATTTTCTGGCATTATGTATAACGTGAGCATTGTTTTTTGCAACAGAAAGACATTTTAACCGAATCATTGGGGAATATCAAAGTATTAAAAAATGCAATGATTGCACAATACACTGTCGTCCTCGACAGCATCCACGAGTCATTTTGGAGATTCACTTTTCTTAATATTATTGCATCTGTCTGGTTTTTGGCAGGTATTATGCCATTTGCTGCCAGCCGTTGGTTTACAGTAACAAGATGACACCTGTGAGAGTCTCGCTGATGCTGATTGGTTGCTGGGTCATTCCCATTTTCATCTCTTTCCTTCCCATTATGCAGAGCTGGAATACCATTGGAATCGAGCGCATTGTAAGTGAAGGGTTCTTGGATTGGATGTGTGCTTGTTATGTTATGTAATGGTATGAGTTCCTGTAAAGGTTAGAAAAAGGTTTATTAGAACACAGTTTTACCTCTCAGTGAAAATGAACCTTTATAAAATTAACGCATGTTAATATTTATGCTGTGGTTTGTTGGATTAAATTATTTTTATTGTAAAAATATGATATTGTAATTTTACTTTTGGAATATAGAATGAACTTTTTGTAATGTAATTAGGATGACTGTTTGTCAGTGTGATTTTATTGTGTTTTGTATTGTTAACAAGATATGATTCACAAAGTCTGTTCTTAAGGTTTTAACTTGTACAAATTCACGACTATTGGGCCTTTTGACTCAAATTAATTAGGGTGTAGCTTTCCACGTTTGACAACTAGTCCTGCTCTCTTCCATACATCTTTATAATCTTTATATTTCCTGTTTTGAAATCCCGCAGATCAAAGAAAGAAACCTGTTTGGTAATATAACCTCTTGTGTGTTCATTGTGAACCAACCCTACGCTCTGGTCTGCTCAGCTGTGGCTTTCTACGTACCTCTGGTTCTGATGATTCTGGCCTATCAGCGGATCTACGTCACTGCTATGGGCCACGCTCGGCGAATCGGCTCGCTGCACCGGGCCGGCTCGGCTCCTTCCACTTGCTCCAACCACGATCAACACGGGTCTAGACGCATGAAGAACGAAACAAAGGCAGCCAAGACTCTGGCCGTAATTATGGGCTGCTTCTGCCTGTGTTGGGCTCCTTTTTTTGTCACCAACGTGGTGGACCCCTTCGTCGGTTACAGCGTGCCCTCGCAGATTTGGACTGCTTGGCTCTGGCTGGGCTACATCAACTCAGGCTTGAACCCATTCCTCTATGCTTTCCTGAACCGGGCTTTCCGAAGAGCCTTTCTTATGATACTGTGTTGCGGAGATGAGCGCTATGCCCGGCAGGGGGGCTTTAGTCCGAGCAGGCCTTACTCAGAGTCTGTCAACGGGACCTCCATTTCTCTCAGGTACAGTTAGTCCCTTCTGAATACACTGAGCTTTGAGAAATGAATTCTGGGAGGAACGAGATGAAAGACAGCTTTGTATATGAGACGTGCATGTAAGAATGTTGTTAAAGGGTCTTCGTAGAGATTTCAGGTTGGATATACTGGATTGTTAAGGTTTATTTTGTTTCTTTTAATTTTTTTTTTACCAAAGGTCATGAGAGGTAAAAAAAAAATGTATGTTTGATTTAATAATTTATATATTTTTTATTTTTGTGTGAAGGGTTTTGTTTAGGAAGTACGTTTAAGAGAAATGATTAAATCTGCATTATAATCAAATCTGCATTAAACAAAAACGCAATATTACAACCACTTTAACAAAAGATGAAGTCTCTGCTCAGCTTGTCCACTGTGGGGTCCTTGACATGAAAAAGGTTGATGATGTCACTTAAATTTTAGACTATGTACATTATCATAAAAACAATCGTTACAAAACCCATACAGAAGCATGCTATTTCCATACAGCCTTTTATGAGGCCCTTTAAAATGACATAATCGGCTACAACACGCTCTGTAACTTTGAAAGCGAAAAGCTCTTTAGTCACAAGAGCTGGTAGAATATTCAGCAGCGAGTGTTTGCACACACGTTTTTCCCCTCATGGTTTCAAAGTGTTTTGGGCAGACCCTCCAATTACCAGACAACTTCTTTAAACAAGTGCCATTGAACTACATGACATCATTGTGGCTCTCCATCAAAACAAAAAGCACATGGTCGTGACTTTGGAATGTTCATACATTTTATGATCTGCGTAAAACCGCACGGCCATTTTAAACAGACCACTGTTTATTTACCAACTTTTAATTTGTGAATTTGTTTTTCCATCTCAAGCAATTTCGTTAGTTTATTGATGTTTTGACCTTTCTGATTTTTGTGACTAAGGCCAGTACTATAAAGGTCTCAGTGGTTTGCTAGCGGAGTACTTGTGGTTTAATGCCTCAGTGTAATAGATGGATCTTTATGATTTGTTTTGGTTACAATAATTGTTTTGGGGGGAACAAAAACAGTAATTGTCTAGAACCACTTAACAGATTTTATGACCGTTAAACGTTTCTAGACAAAACATTGTCTAGTTTGAATGCATTGTCTTCTTTTTCCAGAAGGAATTTCAGCAGTCGGCTGTACGGCTCTGAGTGTTTATAGTGCAAAGCTTATGCCCAATCAGGGAATGTAATTCTGGAAAGCCAAAAACAAATATTACGATATTAGGAACACACCGTCGCTTTTGTTTTTAAAATCGGGTCGGACACAAAGCAGATGGCTCTTTTTTCCGCACTCAATGTAATTACAGAAAGGATAATACACAAGCGTTGTACATACATATAAATGCACTTCAGCGGGTGGCTGGGATTTCTGAGGACACAAGAAAGGCCTCGTCAGGAAATTCAGGTGTAAGAAATAGTCAACAGTACAAAACAAAAAATTAACATGACAAATGTTATGAAATACAAAGTACGTTCCATTATAAATCACTAAATACAGGCCAGTGCACTTGTAGCTAATGTGAGTTTCTGATTGGCTGATGACTGTTAATGTGATCGTGTCTTCTGTCATGTTTGCTTTCCATCCACAAATCAGCCCAAATGCTTCAGCCTGACAGAAATACTTGAACCTGTTGTAAGGGTAACAACTTCCCGATCAAACAGAGCCACGTTTAGCCATGAACTGTAGTGAGTTTGCTTTTAATGAGCACATCGGGTAAATTAAAGGTGCCCATGAGTGTGTGTGTGTGTGTATGTACATATAGGACATATGTTCACAGGTTTATGTTTTAAATAAGATGAAACGTGAATTATTATGCGACATCCCAGCAGTTACAATAATTGCTGTGTCCCTGCAGATAAATGCTGTTATATAAATTATATAATTTAACATAAATGTTCCATTTGGTATTTACCAAGTCTGTTTACATCAAATGGTAGATGCATTTTTACTTTGAACTGAGGTCCACACACACACACACACACACAC
>JAZGTK010012910.1:0-14635 GCA_036877625.1 Ambastaia sidthimunki | reverse complement strand
TTTGAGACTTTGAGACAACTTTAGAGAATGTTAGCCAACATTCTGAGAACATTACCTGTTAGCTGAGATGACACAACGCTTTAATGATGTTATTGTCTTTGTTTCTGTTAGGCTGTACTAGCTCACAGATCTGAGGGTGACTGTAAACTTGCTGACTTGAAGAGAACAGGAGAGAGTTTATGTTTTTGTGAAGATCTGGAGGAGAACAGACGCCTAACAACCCAACAGACCTTACAAAGTGTACAGGAAGAGTGGACTGGAGTTGTGATGTATGCTCAGGAACTGAAAAATCAATTAGAACTTGAGGATTCTCTTTCTAAGGACCTTCAGGATCTTCAAGAACAGGTGGTTAACACTCAATTCTGGATCAGAGAACAGCAACTAAAAATTAAATTTCTGTGTGAAAATACCCTGGTACAAGAGAGAATTACTGGAGCTCAGGTAGAAAACTGAATATTAACTATTATTCAACCAGAAATGTACTTGTTTTGTAATGTTTATAATGTTTTATTTAATATTTTGATGGTTTGTTTACTCTAGGCCATCCTGAACTCAGAACCAGATGGGGATTCTAAGCTTGCTTCCCTCAGGAGCAAAGCAGAAGGTTTGTGCTCTCGGACAGGGCTGGAGGAGATGAGAAAACAGGAAATCCAGATGAACCTGAGATCCATTGAGGAAGAATGGAAGATGGTCATGGCAGGAGCTCAGGAACTGAAGAACCAGGCAGATCTTCAGGATTCTCTTTCAATTGAGCTTCAGAACTTCTATACCCAGGAAAGGACCATTTGTTCCTGGGTGAAGAACCAGAAGGATGACCTGGAATCACTAGGGAAAAGCACTTATGGCACTCAGAACCAAATTGAGGAGAGCCTGAACAAAGCACAAGTAAGCAGTTGAACAGAATGGAGACAATACATCAGTCAAAACACTTATCGAAAGAAATTACAGTTCTGTTTGCTTGATCAAACCCTTAGCAGCTTAGAACAAGTTTATAACTTTCTTTCAGGCAATTGTAACCCTTTGCCCTGAGGGCAACTCTAAGATTTCAGACCTGAAAAGGACATTGGACAATTTGTGCATCTGTGAAGACCTGGATGAAGACACAAAATATTCACTTGTTGACAAGATCAGATGTTTAGAAGCAGAATGGAACGGGACCCTGCAGCAGGCACAGGAGCTGCAGAGGTGTGTCATAATTCATGTCTCTACATGATTATATTGATGATTTGTGCAGGAAACAAGACGTGAAAAAAATAAAACAAACCTTGAATATTATGTATTTAGAGATTCTAAATGGTTCTGTTGTTTGATTGGCTGTTCTGGTTAAAGTTCTCGTCTGTCTTGTTTTCAGGCTCCTGAAAAGTGTTCTGGAGCGTCTGGAGTCGTGTCACTGTCAGAGGGATCAGCTTCAGTCCAGTCTGCAGCAGATGAAGCAGCAGATCTCTGCTCTGCCCCATCTCTTCCCCTGGCCCGGTTTGGAAGATCGCAGGCACACGGTGGAGCAGGCCAAGAGTCTGCTGGACCGCACCAGAGCCTTGACTCCATCTCTGTCTGCCCTGCGAGCGATCGGGAGGGAGATGAGCCAGCTGACCCGAGATTCCAGCTGGACTGATCCGTCCTGGGCCACAATGGAGGAGTGCATTCCAGAATTAATCGAAGAGCTTTCAGTACGGATTAAAGGGATAATTCACCCAAAAATGAAAACGATGTCATCATTTACTCATTCTTGTGTTGTTCCAAACATGTGTGACTCACTTTCTTTCAAGAAAAACAGAAGACTGTATTAATCACTCATTTACTGAACTTTCATGTGTTTTTTCATACCGTGTAACTGCATGGTGACAGAGGCTGTCAGTTGCTAACATGAGGGAAAAAAACATACAGGTTTAGAACATCATAACGTAAACAGTTATTTTGTAAATGAGCTGTCTCTTTAAGAGGAGTGGTGCTCTGTATTTCTTAGTGACCAATCATGACTAATATATATCATCATAAACTTGATTTACATGTATGGCCTTTCTCTGTGTGTGTTTGTTTAGGAATTTTGTGTAAATCTTGAGGAGGAAATCCGGAAAGAGAGAGTTTGTGCTCAGTTAGTTGAGCAGCACACCGTAGCTCAGGATTGGCTGACAGATCAGGTCAAAGGTTTTGGTGCCCCGCCCACTGAACGCCGGGCGTTACAGAGCTGTGTCAACACTCTTAAGGTCTGCTTGTTTTTTTGTAGTTTTTCAGATTGGATATCAAATTTAATTTGATTCACAAATTGATTTAAAAGTAAATAAATGAAAAATACATTGCATTATAAAAATAAAATGACCGTTTTGCATCTCCAGGCTCTTCTTCAGACGGCAGAGAGAGAGAAGAAGGAGATGAGAGAACTTGATGCTGTTAAAGATTCCCTGATAAACTTCTGCACTCCAGAAGGTCGTGATGCCCTGATGTCTGAGGTCAGCCACCTGCACGACCTCTGTGTGTCCTCAGAGAAAGAACTGAGGGACCGGTTAACAGTGTGTGAGGCAAGACTGGGTAATATTGATCTCGGGCTTGCTGAAAAGGCACAGATTCTCAGGACGCAGGCAGAAGGCCTCCTGGATGAGCTGCGTGCTCAGGACCACTCATTAGGATTTCTAGAGAACAGCCAGAATATCAGCCAACTACAGGAAAATTGGCAGAACTTAAAGGTATTGTGGGAATATGGACTTTAGAAAGCCTTATTTACTGTATTTTAGCTTGTATCTCTATATTTTGTTTTCTATGTGTTTCTCTACTGACTTTACAGAGGGTGACTTTTTTATTTTCTCAGATTTGTGAGAAAGAACTTGAGTCTTTAGAGGGCAAAGTTCGTGCTCTTGGACAGACCCTCGTTATGGCCCCCCCAAATGAAGAGCCCTCTGGTGATGTCATTTCTTTAGTGGACACTGTTACACAACAATATTGCAGGTAAATACAAAGTATCCGATGCTGTAAGTCAGTTATATCGTTGTAGAGTTTATTGGTCCATATGTTTATGTTTTCACTGTTACTGCAGAATAATAATGCAAAATTATACAATGTAATATTTGTCAAAATTTTATCCAAATTATTTTATTCTGCAGTGTGCGGTCAAAGCTGTCAAAAAAGCAGAATGACTGTGCAAACGGCACCGTGCAGTGTGTTAGACGGGTCTTACAAAGCATACAGTCCTGGAACCAGGCAAAACATGCAAATCCGCCCCACAATTCAGTCCCATCCATGCAGGTATGTCTGAACTCTTATTTGTGTGTTCAGGGATGTTCTGGTGGCAAAATAAATCTCATGCTATTGTTTCTTAGGCTGCAATCAAAGAAGGTGCAAAACTGTGTAAAAGCCTGCAGGTGGCGCTGTCCCATAAGCAGCTGCTGAGGGATTGTCTGGGTCCTGATTTGGCTGGCAAACTGGAAAGAGATGGGACAGAGGCACTAAACGAAACAGACACTCTCTTGAACAAGCTTAAACAGGAGCTTGAGGTAAACATAACCAGTTTTTTAAAGCTGCAATCCGTAGCTTTTGCCACTTTCAGTTAATGTTTTTGTTGTGTTTTAGAAACATTATAATGAAGATTGTTTTTTTCTGGCTCACGTTTTAATTAACTATCATGCAAAGTACTATTAAATGATTATAATTTGTACTGTAGGTTCCCACTGTGACATTGTCAGCCATGCCCGTTGTCACCACAATCCCAAAAGTTAAATTAAAACAGTCAGAAATTGTTTCATCTTCATCGTCCATCACTATGAGCTGCATGAAGACAGGTGATGATGGACAGGCTGAGGTACAGTCATCTAAAAAGCCGGACAGAGAAATCCCTGTATGTGTAATCTCAGAAACTACAACTGAGATAGAAACATGTGCTTCAAGACAATTTCTTCCAGTGTTACAATCTGACACTCAACAGTCTGATCTCAGAACAGATGCCACTGAGATGCTACCTGAACCAGAAACAAGAGTTTGTGAGACATCTGTTCTTACAAGCGGCAGTGGTGCAAATAAAGTGGAAACAAAAGTTAAAAAGGACGAAATTACAGATGAAAAGATGCAAACTCCCTCGTTTGAAGATCTCCACAGTTCGGAAGCCAAAATGAAAGACACTGAGATTGATTTAGATAGCAATGAGTTTCTAAGCATAGAAAAGCAGGAAAGTCAATTGTCTGAGGTTATGAGTTCAGACTCCTTTTCTGAGGAGATGAAGGGTGAGAACAATGAGGTATTATCTGCAGAAAGATATGAACAGGAAGAGGGCTCATTTATTTCAGATTCTCAAGAACAGTACGGTGGTGACATACAAGCAAAAAAGGTAGCTGCGCTCATTTTGGATGTGGATGCTGTGTACATACAGAGTGTGGACATTCCCACAGACAGTGCTGTAGACAGTGTAGTATCTGCTAGTACTACTGACATATCCTTTAATGTAGAGGACAAACCTGAAGAGATAGATGTCATGGATGTCACAAAAGAGGAAGGGACAAAGACGCGAAAAGGTGGTCAGTTGTCTCTTAACCTTGAAACACAGATATCTGAGAGAGAAGAAGCCTTTCCCACACCTCCAAGCCGAAGACGTAGAGAGAAAATAGAAAGTAAAAGGCTTTCACTTGATCTGGAGTCCCAACCCACACCACCCACAAGACGACATAAAGACAAAGATCGAAGATTGTCACTTAATTTGGAATCTCAACCCACACCACCTGCAAGACGACGTAAAGAGAAAGGAGAAGACCAAAGATTATCACTTGATCTGGAGACTCAACCCACTCCTCCATCCAGAAGACATAAGAATATGCCAGAGAGTGAGACAATATTTCATAATGCTGAATTTAAAAAAGATGATAACCAGCAAGCCTGTGAGCAAAAAGACAGTGAAGAGCCCACTATTAGACCAACCCCACCCGTCAGACGCAAAGTTAGCAGAGTAGAAACTGATGTGACTTTGGCAGTTTGCAAAACCCAGGAAGAGAAGATCTTTGTAAAACCCACACCGCCAACAAGACGGAAAGACAGCAAAGTTGAAAAAGAAATTGTAGAAGTTGTTGCTAAATTGCAAGAGGAGAAAATCATAGTTAAACCAACTCCACCTACAAGACATAAAGACAGCAGAGCAAATACTGAAATAGTTTTTGTAACACCTAAAACCCAACCTGAGGATGTTTTGAACCAACCACTTCCACCAAACAGGAGAAAGAAAGATCAGACTGAAACTGTCAAAGTTCCATTAATGCCAGAGGATCTTCAGGTCTTACCCACTCCACCAACCAGAAGAAAGAAAGATAAAACTGAAACTGACATTGTTTCCTTAAAGCCAGAAGAGCCACAGATCATACCAACACCACCAACCGGGCATGAAGAAAGTTCAGAAAATGTTTCTTTCTTTTCAAGATTAGAGGTGGAAGCCAAAGTTAAACTAGAGACTAAACAGGACGATGAGGAGGAGCATGACAGAAAGCCATTGATTAGTCAGGAACAGTTAGATGAGAGCCAGGACTCTGTTACTTTGGTCCAAGAACCCACAGATGTAAACAGTCAAACTGAGAGCATCAGTGAGATGCAGGTAACTTTAACGTATATGATTCAGCCAGAGGAGCAAAGCTGCATGACGTACTGGTGTTGTGCCTGCATGTTGGATTCTTTTTACTGAGACTGTAAATTGCTTTACAGAAAGGAAATCTGCAGTAAACATACTTTCAAGGACAAAATTAAATAGTTTTGATCTCGCAGCAGTCCAAATATGCATTTTGCCAATCACACATTAGGTCCTAACCCTGATGGAACAAGCAACCTTCTAACAGTGGATTCTGAATTCAATGATTATCGACTGCTTTCATTCTTTTCATATTGTGTGATGTCATATGCCCACAGAAAAAGCATGAATTATTTTGTTTGTATTTCTCACAACTTTCTCATAGCATGGTGTGTGTTAGGGTTTGTCAGTTTGTTGTTTTTTTAACTATGAATGAGTTTGCTGTTGTGTTTGCTCAGTTGTGTGTCTAAAACTTATTTATCTTCTGTAAGTGATTGCTAATAGTTGTTGTTGGTTTAGTAATGGTGCCTTAAACTCACTCTGTTATTTTTTGTTTCTGTTGCAGTCAAAGGATCAAGACGTGGATGTTTCTGCTTGTGTCAGTCTTGCCACTGAAAACACTGAGAGTCTAACAGAAGATCTGGAGGAACCACTGGGACCCACAATGCAGGAGATCTTTATGGAGATCAAACAAATGACTGAAAAAGGACCAAAACGTGTTTTTATGGAGGTAGACTTTAAAATGATAACCACTATATTGATATATATATCATTTGAAAATTGTTCAAGTAGCATTTTCATCAAGACATTGTGCTATTAGAACAAACATTATAACATCAATAAATGTGTACCACGTGATTCATGTGGAATGTTTGAGACTGTTCAGAAAGAGGTGTTTCTTAATTATTTGCCATTTTAAACTTGAAAAGACATTTTTCAGGCTCTTTACCTGATTTTAAAAACTTTAGTTGGTGATTCCCACCTTTTCCCCCGCTGGATGGTTATAAAGGTCTATCCCTGTTTGTGAACACCCCTTCTGTGTTTCACAGAGACATATATTTTTATGTGTTTAGTAGAAAATGAATGACGGTGTTAAACATAAAAAACCTTTTTACTTAAATGTTTTATGGTTCACATTATTTGATGTGTGAGTGTCAATCAGTATTATTTTTATTGTTTTTAGGGAATGCCTCATGAAAGTGCTCTGAACATTCTGGACACGTCTTGCTTTGATCTTGAAGCACAGTTAAAAAGACTAGTGTTTCATCTACTGGACCTTCAAAATCACCCAGCTGTCCTGAACTACAAAGACATGGCCAAACAGCTAGAAGAAGCGGAAGTACGTCAGTCTCAAAAAATTCCATTGCATTCCGTTGCAGTCAGACCGAATGCAACGATTGGACGAACATTTTATGGTCCTGTTCCCTCCACAGAAGATATATAAATATAATTAGAGCACTCAGTGGTTGTTGTCAGGATGCGAAGAGACTTTTAACCAGCATAACAAAAAATGTTTCTGGAAAAGATTGCTTACCCTGCCCTTAACATTTAAATCCAGTATTACTAGAATGTCTAGTAGAAATCTAGTATTATTCTAGTATTACTAGAATGTATCAAATGTCAACATTGTTTCACTTTGATTGTATAAATTAATCTGTGCTGTATGATGAGCTCATTTAATAGTTTTATTCTGTTTAGGAATGTAGAAGGTGTGCACAGAGACAGGTTTCCATGCTGTCTAAGCAAGACCAGGCTAATGGTGACATTGGCACCAGCACTTACGTCGCAGCCCGTGACCTGGAGGCCATGCAACAGCTGAGTGCCCAGTGGAGTGCTGCATTGTGGGATGCGGCAAGCGCAGTCCACTCGAAAGAAGCTCAGCTACTGATGGTTGCGGATTTTGAAAGACAGACACAGAAAGTCAAAGCTACTGTGGAGCGACTCAAAATTGAGCATGAGGCATTGAGGATGTAAGTATTTGTGACTATGAAAACGCATGAATGAAATGGAAATATCAATAAATGTATATTGTACATCTGCAGGTCCCCAGCTGAAAGCGGTGTTGTTGAGGAGGAGAGGCTGCGCTCTTTTCTGAGAAACATGGAGCAGGAAAGAGCAGCTCTTGGTGAGCTGATTCAGACTCATGCAAAATTGTCTCCTTACCTCAGTATGCCTGAGAGACAAGCTGCGGAAATCCAGCAAAACAACTTACAGGGCCAGTGGAGGACTCTGGAGAGAGATGCAGAGAGAGATCTTTACAAGGTTATTGCTTATACCAAAGAAAGCGCTAGCCTTCTTCAAGAGATCAGTGGCTTAAAAGACCATCTGGATAACATGCAGAAGACCTTGGGTGCATCAAAAGCCTTACCAGTTTCATGGGACAGCAAGAGAGCTCAAGAAATTATAAATATTAATGCTGATCTCACTTCCATCCAGCAGCATTACCTGAACCTTCAGCAGACCTCTGAAGCTCTTGCCCTAGGATTCCAATTCAAAGCAGAGACTTCCAGCATAGAGCAGGACCTTCAGAACATTAAAGATCAGCTGGATCAAATGAACGAACAGATAGCAGCTGCAGTGCCTACCAGCAGCAACCCAACGTTAAATAAAATTGTGAAAGTGATAACCGATGCTCTTGCTTGGGCCAAGCAGACAGAATGTGACATCAAAGGACGGCAGAACAAGGTGTCTCTACTGCCAGAGGAGGTTCATCGACAGATTAAAGATTTGAAGAAATTGCAGTTGGAGATGAGCTCCAAGCAAACCCAGCTGAAAGCTTTGGTTGAAGAAGTTACTGAGCTGATTTCTGAATTACACAAGGCTGATGTTCCGATGGTCACCTTATCTTTGAAAGCTCTAGAAGATTTGTCCAAATCTACAGTAGGAAAACTGGCCAAGGTGGTTCGTGAGATGGAATCAGGACTTCAGACCCGGGAGAAGATGTCAGAGCAGATTGCAGACATTGATTCTTGGGTGGTTGGACATCTTCGGAGGGAGGCTTTAAGGAGAGAGGATTATCAAAGCCTGAGTGCAGCAGACCTGGATCGTAGGTTGAGACAGATCCAGGACATCCTTGGAGAAGCAGAAAAGCATTCAGCTGTCACTGAAGCTCTTCTGATGAAAAGCAGAGACATGTCCTCAGAGCTAAGTGTCTCTGAAAGTTCTCAGCTCAATGAGAAGCTCACCAATCTTCAAGAGGACATCAAGAGTATTGTCAGCTATGAGAAATCTTCTTGCCAAAAAGTAGTGGATATCATTCAGAACCAAGAATCCTCTCAGCGGAAGGTATCGTCGCTCGAGAACAGTCTGAGACAAATGCTCGTTGATGTTAAAAGACACAGGTTCCCTGTTACCAAAGAGACCCTCTCCTCCATTGAGCCCCTCAGACAGATGGTTGTGGAACGCAAATCTCAGATTGAGCAAGTCCGTTTTTGTGCAGAAGATAAGAGAAGAGAGCTGTTATGTGTTATTACTGAACTGCACCACCAAATGAATGACTTGGATCTCAAAGCACAAGATCATGAAAGGTACCTCAACCACAAGCAATGTGTTAAAGATCTTGTGGGAGGTGTGGAGGCTCAGATTCCAAGGACCAAGGATGAGAGCGTCAACAAAGAGGAACGGTACAGGGATTGTCAGGTCATACTGACCCAACTGTCTTTAATTAAACTTTTATGTGAGGAAACAAGACAAGAACTCCAAGACATCACAGCAGATCTTTATCCGACTCAGCTCTCTGCAGAAGAAACAAGACTTAAACAAATCTTGGAAAATCTCAAAACCTGGGAACTGTCTGTGAACAACAATCTTTGCATCTTGGAATGGGATGTATTAAAGCACATTCACTACCTTTCAGAAAAGAAGACATTTCAGAAATTCCTCAAAGACGCCAGTAAAGAACTGGAAAAGCCTTGTAACCTTGAACCAAAAGAGAAAGTAGTTGAAAAAGAACTGAGAAAGTGTGTTGTGCTCAGAAAGGACATTGAATCCAGAATGCGAGTGCTTGAGTTTATTGAAAAGAGAACTGTAGTGAAACGTGAAGAAAGGCTACAGAACTCTAAACAGCTCACATGCTTGAAGGACATGGTTTTGGAAAAGTGTGATCAACGTATGGTGAGTTTGTTTTTCATTCGAAACCTTGTTAGAAATCTGCATTCAAGCATATAGAAGTCAAAAGATTTATTTTAACCTGATTTTTTTCTGTCCAGGTGAGCTTAACCAAAGCCAAAGAACTGTTGAGAAACCACACCAAGACAGTGATAAACACCATTCGATTACTCCAAAAAACTGTGTTGGTCCTTCTTCCCTCAGTCTGCTCTGCTAGAAGCTGTTCAGAAAGACTTAAAGATACTCAGCAAGCTTTGTCAACTCTAGAAACAGAGTTCCAGTCCCATGTTTCTCAGATCCATAGTCAAGCCCCACAGCATCCCTGTTTCAACCCCCAGCAAATTGAGTTTCTTCAGACGGAGGTTCTAGGCCAGCTCCTGGTCAGACTGGCAACTCTCAAGGCCCAGGCCCAAATTCAGATGGAAAATCTGAAGAGGTACACTAACCATAAAACCATTTCATACAACCATATCAAATGTTACAGACCTCTTGTTCAAATAATTAACCGCCTGATATGTTGTTTTTAATATTGCTTCCTCTACATTACAAGGTGTGTCGAGTGCCAGAAACATTCTCGTAAATGCTATGAAGATCTGTGCCAGCAAGTGAGGGACTCAGAAACATCACTATCACTGTGTGCCTCATATAAAATTACTTCACAGCAAGACTGCAAAGACCAGCAACAGAAACTCAGGGTAAAGAGAAACAACTACTGTTTGTGAATGTTACCTAAACTATAACATAACCTGCTACCTAAAACATAACATAAAAATGTTGTGTATCCCAAGCTTTAACAGTTAAGTAACAGTTTTAGGTTATAAAGATGTTTCCCTAATGTTAAAAACTATTTTGAAAGTTTTTGAGGTTGTATTAACAAGCTATTTAAAGCATGTACATTTTCCATTGACCTTGTGAATTTAAATATGTCTTATTTCTAGGCTCTAGTTGAAGAGGTTGATACACTTCATGTGACACTACAGAGTCTGAGTGAGTGGTGTTCATTGCGTGGCTGCAGGGCCAACAGAGAGGATGCAGTGAGCGCCCTCTGGGGGCAGGTGGCAAGACTGCAGCGCTGTGCCAATGACCTTCTAACGCACTCAGAACAAATGGAACAAGAGTGGAGTGATGTCACCCATAGTGTGAGTGTCACAATCAATATCAGAACTTACAGTACATACTGTATTTCTTAAACTGGGGCTGCCGCTATATACCGGTTTTGACAGTAATCGTAATATTAATAACTGTGATTATTGATACCATTTTAATATTACACATATAATGTAAATAATTCACTTTTAAAGCTGCTCAAAATAATGTGCACTAATGTTTTATACTGCTCATGTTTACACTTTAAATTTCGTTGTTCCTGTGACAATGACAATAAAGATCTATTTTATTTTATTCAACAGCAGTATATGATTAAAAATCTAGCACAGCAGGTGGTGCTATTGTACCGCTATAACATTTTGCCTTAAAAGTCACAATGGTTATAAACTCTCTCTTTGCCTCCCTACACTCGTATTTTGAGTGATTCATTGACCAAATAAGAGAAAACACAAACTAAACTAAATTTAATATGAATTTGACTGAAAGCATTTTTTACTTAGTAAACTTTTCACTGATTTTGCATTAATATTGTTATTGTTGTTATATAATTCTTTTCAGCACAATAAATGTGTTAATGTGAAAATCTGATATTGTGACAGCTGTAATTTAAACACATTATATACAGTTGTGTTGTGTCAGACTCCCGTGCTGGACATTCATCTTTTAAATGAATTCTTTCATTGTGTATATTTGATAGACATAAAGCTTGTTTCTCATTGCACAGGTGGAGCGAACGGCCACTGTGTTGGAGCTGGTGGAGGCTGAGTTTCCAGACAGCACCAAGGGCAACATGACTGGTGACGAGCTTCAGGAACTGCTGCTCTTCTGGTCCCAGTACCAGGACAGACTGGACTGTGAACACAGAGCTCTCTCTGCACTGGAACTAAGAGCTGCCAGGTTGCTTGGTGTCCCCTCCCACCTGGAAAAGGCCCCACCCATCGCACTGTGCCAAGAGCTTCAAGCTCTACAGCAGCGTTATCATAGGTCACAAATCTACTTTGCTTGTTGCTGATTGGTTGTTTTTTTTGTCAATTCTTTTTTGACAACTATTGCTACTTGTGGACTTACTGGGTTTGACTTACCTGAGATTTAAACATGTCCTTTGACCTTTGAACTTGGTGTGTCTCCTGCAGTTTGAAGGAGCGCAGCGCTCAGGGTCAGAGGTCAGTGAGGACAGAGGTAGAGGAGAGAGAACGGGTGCAGGAAGAATTGTTGGGCGTTCGAGAATGGCTGGATGCTGCTCTCTCTCTTCTGTCTGTGCTGGAGCAAGAGCCCAGCAAAAAACAGCTACAGGTCAGTCGCCTATCAATCTCAAACCTGTTACATCCATTTCAGATACTGCAATTGCAGTATTATTATTATATAACAGTATTGCTGTTATATATTATACATTATTTTTAAGTAGTTAGTGGAACATTTTTAAAACATTACAGAGTAAAAAAATGTTTGAATGATGTTCATATAACCAAACAATAATGTTAATACAATGTCTAAAATAACTAGACATTTTGAACATTCCTAAAATGTTAAAAAATAACATTTTTGTTACTCAATGGAAACTTTATGAAAACATTCTTATAACCTAATTGTTAGCTGCCGTTGATCTTTGTGTGGGTCAAGATAATTATTAAAAAATCCTGTTCAGTTTTCATGATTTAAGTTGATTTTATGTTGTGTGTGTTTCTCTGAACCCATTTAACCCTCACTGTCCTCAGTCGCTGGATGTGTCATTTGTGAAGTCAAACCAATTCAGCAACTTTATTTATGATGTTGTGCTGAAAAGTATTATAAAAAATAACACAGATCAAATGGAAAAAGATTATTTGTGAGGTACACAGACGCACTTATTATGGATGTAGCCGGACTGATGAGTAATTCCTCTCTTCTGTCAACAGGAGGTTCACTCACAGCTGTGTACCCAGAAGGCCGTTCTGCAGCGTATCTCAGAGGGCTTGAAAATGATGTACTCTGAGAGAAACACGCCGGTTCCTGAGGACATAGAGGGATTGTTACAGGAAGTCTCAAACTCATTACAGGAAGTGGAGGAGCAGGTCTGGAGCAGCAGTTTGTATTCAACATTAAGAAACGCTGAAGGGCGAAAATATTGCATATAGGAAAAACAATGAAATGTTGTTCTTTGTCTCTAAAGTAAAATACGAATAAATGTACCTCACACACTTAACTCGTCTTTAATGAATTAAGAGAGGAGAACATTTTACGCCATTATTCAGTGTTTAAAAGTGAACAGAACTTCTCAGCTTGATTTTTGTCCTGTTTTCTCTTTTGTTCACAGGTGGAGACGGCTGTGGAGAAGAGCGGTCCACTTCACAGACTGGCTGCTAAAATCTCTGAGATTAATGCAGGTCTGGGATCAGTTCAGAGCTGGTTAGAGCAGAAGAGTCTGAACTTCAGTGAAGCTGAGAGCACGCAGAAGGTCAGAAGGTCATCATGTGTAAACAGAAGCGATCAAAAGTAGAATTTCAGTGATGAGTCTATTTTGGCACAGTACATGAAAAAGTTTAATGCACATTCCAGATAAGATTTTCTGGAAATAATTTTAAAATATTAACCTGGAAATCACTCTCCGTCTGTACAGAGCCACAGTTCTACAACACAAACACTCAACATGCATGTTCTGTTTGGAAATAGAGTTTGTTTTTACTGTGGGGTCTAGAAACTGATTTCATATTTGTTTTGTGTGTGATTTTCCTCCTGCAGTGTGTGTGGGACGAGTTGGACGGTTTACACACTCGTCTGACGGTGGTGGAGGTGGAGCTACAGGACCTGATTGAGATGCATCCGGACGAGATCCGTCTGATGTCTGAAAACCTGGTCAACGCTCAGCAGACGTACACCAGCCTCACCAAACAGGCTGAACAGAGGACCACCTTCCTGAGCAAGGTCACCAACCTTCACAAACATTTGTGTCTCTCCTAAAATAGTATTTTTAGAATGTCTTGGGTTTATTTTAAATCTGCAATCTGTAACTTTCGCCTCTCTATCGCCATCTCTGGTCACTTTACATTTTGCTCAGTACTGTAAATGTTGACAGACTATTCTTTATTAGGTGAAGAGTCTCACACATTAAAGGTAAAGACGTCTGAACATTGTCTCTGTGTAGATCCATGACTGGCTGCAGGAGCATGAGGAGATGGTGAAGGGGTCACAGATCTGGATCTCAGAAGCTCAGTCCTGGTTAACCACACCCGGTACATATACCACAGCCAGGTGTCTGGACAGCCATGTCAACGCTCTGCAGGTATTATCATTGTTTAGCTGATGTTAACTCATCAGATCACAGGTGTCAAACTCCAGTGCTGGAGGACCACTGCTGAGTTTCTCTTGTAGAGAACTTTAACACAACATAAGTGAACAATCTGAGAACGTTCCCTGTTAGCTGGGTTGCCTCGACACACCTGCTTGGAAGTTTCTTGTCGTGATTAACTTGTATTACTTGTAAGTGTGTTTTATTTGGGCTGGACCTAAATGAAACAGGACACTGGCCCTTCTTTTTGGTTCTTCTAAACTTTTTGTGATTTTAACCTACAACCTTTCCCTTACCAGCTCAAATCTTTAACTATTAGGCTAAAAGCACATTCCAAATGCATGGTTGTTACAAATGGTTCTAAAATGTGTGTGTGTGTGTTTCAGATGGTGCTGGATGACTCTGCTCAGATGAGAAGAACTCTGCAGGGTTTTGGCAGTGTGTTAACAGAGATGGGAAGCGTGTTTGATGTCAGTCCACTAGAGGAGCAGCTCTCAAATGCTGACCGGCGTGTAGCAGACATGCAGCACAGCCTGCTGGGACCCCTCTCACAGCTGGAGCATGCAGCCGCAGTCAGTACACACACACACACATGCATGTGTGGTTTACAGGGTCTCTAAACGTAA
>JAZGTK010012909.1:0-14636 GCA_036877625.1 Ambastaia sidthimunki | reverse complement strand
ACCGGTTGGGGGGCGGTCATGAGTGGCCGCCTGGCCCAGGGTCTATGGAGAGGTCACCAGCTTTCTTGGCATATCAACTGTCTAGAGATGCACACCAGATCCTTGTGTGGTCCCAGGGGAAACTCCTTTCTCTGAGAGCATTTTATATTCCTGGACGTCTCAATGTGGGAGCAGACATTCTGTTGAGACAGGGGCCGAGGCATGGGGAATGGATGCTTCACCCCGAGGTGGTGAAGCAGATATGGAGAATGTTTTGGCAAGCTCAAGTGGACCTCTTTGCCTCTCTCAAGACTGCGCAATGTCCCATTTGGTTCTCTCTAGTTCATCCAGCTCCTCTGGGGCTGGATGCCATGGCGCACATGTGGCAGAGGCTGCGTCTGTATGCCTTTCCCCCAATTGTGCTCCTAGCAGCCCCATTCTGGCCAACTCGAGTATGGTTCTCAGATCTGGTAGAGCTACTAGACGGTTCTCTGTGGGAGATTTCCATCAGGAGAGACCTTCTTTCACCCCTGAGGGGGCACAACTCCTAGCCTCCGGTTTTTCAACTGAGGTTGTTGAGACCATTCTGCAACCCAGAGCTCCCTCTACAAGGAAATAATATGCCCTGAAGTGGAAACTTTTCAACAGTGAGCGGTGTAGCCTATACAAGTATTCCACAATAAAGGAAGGCTACCATTAAATACTAAACCCAGCAAACTTGCTAACTAAGAAGAGCCCACACCTCATAAACCACCAGCTTTCTGTGGCTATCTTCAAGTCAATATCAGTCTTGCATCTGTTTTTCACCCCAATTCCAATGGCTAAGTAAAAAGGTAGAATCAAGAGACCCCATATCCCTGCCTTTGTCCTCAATGATTTTTGTATATGTCCTTGTCTTTGTATTAAACTTAGCACATTGATCCTGAGTCAGCGCCTTCATCTGGCGATAGTTCACCACAATAGTTAATTTATTTAAACTTCTGAAAGAACCCTGTAGTTTAAGCATTAACCATCTGTCCAACAAAAAGTCTATCACTTTTTAAACACTACTTAGAACCTTGCCATTTCAGGAAATTTACTGCAAGCTCATCCCAAGGTATGATTATTACTAGAATCCTTATTTGTACTGTTCTTTACTGAATTATATAATTGAGAAGGATTTAAGCACAGATTTCTGTTCATTTTATATAGAGATTTTTTTTGTCTCATCTTCCTCAGTAATCAATATTTGTTGTTGTGCTTTGCCAAAATAATTTTGTCTTATTTTCCAGTAAAAATATTTACACATCTTTAAAACAATATAAATTTACAAAGGTGCAAAATTTATGCTTATCCTATGTTTATCTGGTTGTTTTTATAATTTGCTTTAGCTATACAATTTACTTGTTAATTTTAAAATTAAAAATGTTAATTTAAAAAAAATTATTGGTAGCCCAGTCTTTTGTAAGTAAAATGCAATTTGGAGGCTTGAAATTCAAAGTAAAAAAAAACATTTTTATTTAACCTGTAAATGTTTAATCACTAGATTGAAAAGTGTGACAACTAGTCTCAACCAGTGTAAAGTGTAACAAGTAATAAAATGATTTTTCTCTATAGGAGTAGAATGAATCTGAAAGAGTATTTCATCAGGATTGGGTTTACTGGCCAATATGACAAAGCTGATCTTGACACTTTATCCACGATCCACAAATTGCATGTTATGAATATTCCATTTGAAAACCTCAGCATTCATTGTGGAGAGAAGAACACTGTGGACCTCTCAATCATCTATGATAAAATTGTGAAGAGTAATCGAGGTGGTTGGTGTTGTGAAAACAACCTGTTGTTCTCATGGGTCCTACGAGAGATGGGTTACAAGTATACAACACTAGGCTCCAAGGTGTTCAACAAGTCCAAAAATGATTTCTACCCTGTAGATTCTCATCTTATCAATCTGGTAGAGATTGATGGAAAACCTTACATTGCTGATGTGAGCTATGGAGTGTCATGTCAGATGTGGTACCCCTTGGAGATGATTTCAGGTAAAGACCAGCCACAGCCTCCAGGTGTGTTCCGTCTTCTAAACAATGGATCGAGGTGGATCCTGGAGAAGACTGGAAGAAAACTGCTGGTAGAAAATAAGGCATTTGCTAATTCCAGCCTTCTTGACAATCGACTGACAAAAACAATGTATTGCTTCACATTAACACCACGTGGTGCAGATCATTTCCTGGAAACATCCGAGTCCCTGCAAACAAGTCCAGACTCTCGGTTTGTTCTCAAATCCATTTGCTCTCTTCAGACACCTACAGGCTTTAGAGCTCTGATTGGCTGGACTTTCAGTGAAATCATATTCAACCCAAAGGAGGACTTTGACTTGGTGGTCATGAAGGAAATTCCAGACTGTGAGATTGAGGCTTTGCTGAGAGAAAAATTTAATGTAGTTTTAGTAAATAAGCTCACACCTAAAAACAACAAAGCTAATTTTTGTATGTAGTACTCAAAAAAACACTAGCGTATTATGAGTGCTTGAATTGTAGTCACTTCGTATGTAAAGGATAATTATCTTTAAAGAATGATAAAGAAATGTTTAAGGACAGATAATTGATAGAGCAAAATCTAAGATCATTTATATAGAAATACAAAAATTACAATTCTCAGGTTTTGCAAAAAGAAATCTGTCATTTAATAAAATATTATTAAAATTAATAAATTGCATTCATAAAATATTGTCTAAATGCAAACTGTTCTTTTGATTATTTAATAATAAAAACTGCAAATGCAAAAAATGTTTTATTGAAGCAAAATAAAACTTGTCTGCATAATACCTTAATACTGCATTTTTCCTATGCCCTGATTTTGCCCAGTTCCAGTAATGCTTCCTAAACTACACAAAACATTTATATAGCGAATGGATGAAGGTAGTTGATTATACACAATTTATTCTCATTATAACAACTAACAGAGATGAGAGAGAGAACTTTAGCCAAACTTTATTGAGAGAATGTTAGCCAACTTTGAGAGGACATTCTCTGTTAGCTGAGATGTTATTGAAGTTGGGCCTATGTGGACACTTGAGTGTTATTTATTTAGACTATTTATTTATTTATTACTTCATTAATTTTGTAGGGCTGGGTTTTAGGTCTGCATGTTAACTTTTCTGGGGTTTCCACTGGGTTAAATAGTGGGGATTTTGTTTAATTGGGTAATGGTCTGGTACCTTTAAATTGTTTTAATACAGGAGCAGTTTTCACCATGCTACTGTATTTACCGACTACTTTTTCTATAGCTGGAATTTCACACATTAATTTTGATAGCGTGACCAAACTAGGAAACTAGGAAAACACTTTCTTTCTAACACATAGCCAGCAGATGGCGGTGTAGACTCACCAATAAAAGGCACTCCTCCTATGTCAACGCCATCTTTATGTACTATCATCCCCAATCCTGATCCTACTTTACAACCTGTTTTTACATGTCAGATTGCTTATTATTATTATTATTGTACATCATACACTCTATGGCTGTTGTGATACACACTGTGCTATTACTGTTGTTTATTTTAAAAATGACTGCAAACTCATTTACGTTTATTTATTTAACAAACACTTTTATCCGAAGCGACTTACAAAGACAGAGAGCCCACAAAGCTGATGCTAGAGACAGGATAAACAGAAGAAGGTTTAATAAGAAACAATATTGGAGCATGAGAAATTAGTCAGGGGTCTGTGAAACAGGTTTTAAGTTGTTTTTTGAAAGTTGTGATCTCAGCAGATCAGGTGGAGGCTGGGACCTCATTCCACCACAAAGGAACAGAATAGGTAAACACGTCTTCGAGAGTGATCTGGTACCTCGTTGTGAGGGAACAATCAGATGTCATTCATTTACAGACCATAACTGGCAGGAGGGGCATACTGTATATCTGAAGGAGTGTTTGATTGAAGACAACTAGATTCCTATCTGCTTAATAAGCGTGCTGTTTTATCTTTCTAGACAAAGTATAGCAGGATATCCTGGATATCCTTCTCAGCTCTGTGTATAATGTGAGAGACACTGAAGTGTGCAGCTGAGCTGAAACAGCACTGTGTGGTTTATGAGTGAGGGGCCTTCAGAGGGAATAAATGAACAGACCATCTCAAATTTCATCTTCCTTTAACACTACAAAGTCCTCCTCAAAACATTTGCATGTGTGTATGTTTAATCTTTAAATGTGGTTTGTGAAATGTGGTTACAGCTAGTTACTGGCACACGTTTGGCATACTGCTTTGAAACCTTTATGACTCTTTTGTTTGGAAGCAGTGATTCGGTGAGTGGTCAAATTGATCAAGTCAGTTTAATGTAGCAACATGGCTAAATTCACATGAAAGACTAAATTTCATCATATTGCTTCAAACAGAGGCTCCTAAACATGTATTATTTAGGTGGTTTGACATCCACAAACCTGGTGGACGTGAGTAGGGCACAGTAATGCTCTCTTTTGATTGGAATTCACCTCTGCTCTCACTTCACTCTTGTGGTAATTGCATGTGAGATGAAAGTCGGATAAAATTTCAAACCAGTATGTCACTGTACAGGGCAGTATGTATATGTGAGACACAGAGGGAATTTGTGTGTGTGTGTTTGCATGAGAACAGGGTATAATAAGTTCACACCTACAGACACTTTATGCAGCCTTCTGCATCTCGCCTTCTGTTCCTTCTCTATTAATCTCCGGGAAGGTAAGAAGTTGAAGGATGGTGGGAGGCCTATTTAAAAACATTCCTGCTCTGTACTTAACAGGATGAGAACAACAGTGCTGCCCCATCACTGACTGACTTCCTCTACTCATTGTTTTCACATGTGAAGTCAACAAAACATTTGTATGCATTTATATAATTCTGACAGCTAACTTTATAATTTTATAATTTTACGTTTAAATCAAGATATTAAAATTTGATAGATGTCATTCAATATATACAATAGTATATAGTAATATATGGGCAATATATATTCACAAAATGCATGTTTGGATATAATCTGTGCTTGCAGAATTACTCATAAAGTGCCTGCAAAATTTGGAACGCTCATTATTCATACTTATACAATATCCCCTTTGGCTAATATTGCCAAATTTGATTATTCTTTCAGCTACCAATAGGAGTGTAGCTCTCTCATTTATGTTCAGCTTATTTGACACGTTTAAATCCATTCCATAGATTTTACGCAAAATCAGTGGAGAAGAAAGGAAATGAATTTTTTTTTGGCCTAGTTACTTATATTGGGTTAAACTAGTTTCTAGACCTGGCCCTTCTCTGGTGACAGTGAGGATCAGAGTAGGGCTTAGGGTCAGGTCTAGTAAGTATTGGCTTGGTGTGCAGAGCCAGACAATTGATTGCAGCTTGAGATGTGGTCTACTTTGTAACTTATCCTGCCCAATTGCTTCCTACATAAACAGAAAGACATTGGTAAAGCAACCAATCAACGTCAGCATATGTTATGTTTCAAATGCTGGTCTCCAGCATTGTATTATAGTTTGCTCGTGTCCCTACCAGGTTTCTTAACCAGTTTAACTAGAAATCTTGTTTTTCTATCTTGGAAAATGTTATTCTATCCTATCCTGCAAACCAGCCAATCAGTTTGAAGATTGTGATTTACATTTACTCATTTGGCAGACGCTTTTATCCAAAGTGACTTGCAATGAATTCAAGTGATACAATTTTTATCGGTACTTGTGTTCCCTGGGATCGAACCCACAACCTTTGCACTGCTAACACAATGCTCTACCAGTTGAGCTACTATTTTGTATGCATCATTGCAATATCAGTTGGTAAAGCATGCACTGATATGGCAAAGATCCACCAGACAAAGTTTATAAAGAAGTACTTTGGCATACTTCTTCAACATACCATGATTTTGTGACAACCTAATCTTAGTATTATGCCAATTAAAACACAGGGATGGTTACAGCTGATCCAATGGCATGACAGCCTATAGCAAGAGTATTTGCTTAATTTGAGGATGTTTCTGTCAGTATTGTTCATCTTAAATACCTCCTGAGGTTTAATTACAAATGCAAACTTACTTTTAACAGCTCCTAACCGCAGGAAGAAGCACTGAAGCTATCAATGTGTTTGTGCTTGAAGTGGAGACACTGAGTGTTTTTGTTTTTTTTAAGTCTGTCTGTGTTTGCTGGTAGGAGGGCCTTTTGTCTCTCAGAGTGTATTTAGCAGACTTGCAGCAGGTCTATCAGCATATGAACGGCAAAACAGTGGAAGGTTATGCAGAAAAGACGCCGGTGAAAAAACAACAGTGCACAGGTGCTACACAGATTCACGTAAATACATACACACCTATGCTCACAAATGCAGTGTTTATGGTGTATTTCATCACAACTCACCATTGTTGTTATTAGACACACATTTAGTTAATCTTCGCATTCATCAGTTGTTGCGGGCGCACACCTCCATTGTGTGTGGTTTTAACAGACGCATGTTAAACACACACTAAGTATGCCAGTATTTACTTTTGAGGAGTCTTAGACGTCTGCAGCATTGTATCAGTGAGCTGTCAGTCATCAGTAGCTGCTGAGTGAAGTGTGAGCAGGTGGCAGTACGTGTGTGTTAAGATGTACATTAACTGACAAGATTTGACATTTGTCAAGTGCATGACAAGATTTTTCCATAACATTGTGCTTAAATGCAGTGATAAGAACTGTTTAGAAATTAAATTAGACTGTTTAGAAATTAAAATATCTCACTATACCTCACAACACTCCACAATACATTACTGTATCCTCACTGGATTCTGGAATCTAACGTCCCGTATCGAAAGGTTGTCTGTGCTCAGTATTGGTATGAATTGATCTCTCGTATTCATGTATTTTCAACATGAGGAAATAAATAATTTGTGCTTCTGAAAGTACTTCTGGTATAAGCGTATAAGAGTACAAGATGATACTCTGCTACAAGAGTAAGTCAGACACTCTCACTTTCTCTGTCAAGAGTTTTTCACCTCAAGGCTGAAATATTTTCACTGCCTCTGTTCCTAAATATAACTTTACCTTTGTTATACAAAACATACTTAACATGCGTTCCTCTCTCTCTGTAAGTAACGTGTGTTATGACAAACACACAATTTCTCTTTTTGTGGAAAACAAAAGGAAAAGGTTTGTACAACTGTACAGTTACAACGTTTGGGGACTTGAGGTTTCATAATATAGTATGTTGTGCAATAGCTTTGCTGTTTTTTTTTAAGTTTTGATCAGCTACTGGTGACCGCAACACACTTTTGCTCTGAAGGTTCTGGTTCTATTAACTGTGTCTGTGTGTGTTTTGAAGCTTGTGGCAGGTGGATTTCAGTCCTACAAACTGAAGGCAGGGCAGCTCATATTAGGCTTTTATGTTCTGAGACAATAGTGGCCTTTGTGCGAAGAAAGAATGGCGTGCATTATGCGACAATATAAGGTGTATTGTGTGTGTACATTTGTGTGTTTGTGGGCGTGTATATCTTTTGTGGCTTAGGAAATGGATACATTGGACTGAATTGCCTTTCAGATGCACAAAAACTGCATGTACTACGACACAAAGACTCATATCCTGCTGTGTGAGAGATTTAACTTATGATTTGATGGCCTGAGATCCCTCCCACCCTGAAACCATGACGACAACAATCAGACCCACTGCCGAGTCAAAGACAGCAGGAAACAGCACAAACTCAGAGCAATAGACATCTTTCTTTAGGTCTCTCTCTCTCTCTCTCTCTCTCTCTCTCTCGCTGTCTGTTCTCAATGCATTTCCAGTCTGTTGAGCTGAAGGTTACTGAGCTCCTCTGTGATCAAAGCAGTGACTATTCAAGCGGTTCACACTATGCTCACAGCCAATCAGAGCACTCATACACAGAAGGCCCCTTTACTTTCCCTGTTCAGTTTTTCTGTCTGTCTGTTATCCTGTCTGTCTCACACTTGCTCATATTATATTCACACATCTGATAGTGTGAGGGAGTGTATACAGTGTATCAAGTTCTCTATAATCGTCTCTATAAGTGTTGACAAGTTCTAATCGTGAAGGTTTCCATGTATAAACACATGCAAACTAGTGTTTTAAAAGCACACACAAGCAATATTAAGCTTATCTACTTACATTATCTACTGATGATTGCATGATTCACATGTTACTTTTAACTAGTGGTGCTTTCTCTCATGTTCCTCATCTCCCATCTCAACTTAGCATCTGTTTAAAGATTTGACAGACAATGTGTGTTGGTGTTAAGTGCAGTGTTTGATATTGCCTGCAACCAACATAAATCTCAAATGTTTTATTGTAGATGTTTAGCAGTAACCCACTGAGAGCTCTTATAAATGTAAACTTTTCCCATATGCTGCCTGTGATGCCACAGTTTAGGCAGTAACACAACAAAAATGTACATTGTAATTAAATATGAAATTCAATTTTAGAAATTTTATCCAATGTGATTATTGAATGACTTTGACTTTTGTATTTATTTCTTTATGATGGCATGAGCAGATGAATTGACAGGAATGTCTATTACAAGAGTAAACAGAGTAAGCTTTGATTTTATATTGTCTAAAATCAATAACTAGCTTTAAATCATTCAATAATGACTAAATCGCAGGTCATTTAGCTGATGACGGCTTATCAGTATTCTCAAACATGTCCAAACAGTTTCTTTATCTAATCTCTGCAATCCTCTACAATCAAATAATCATGTCATTCTTTATAAATATTTACTTTGCTCTTTGGAAAAACAAATATTGATGACTTTATCTTTACTCAGCAGCATCATCCATTCGCATCAACAAAACAACTAACCTATTGACCAAAATGCTCAATACTATCATTTGCGTTTGTCATTTTATTGCTTTTTTCAGATTCAGGTCTCAGTGTAGGTGATAGGTGACAATTTCTCAAACAGCAAAGTCGCTTGCAGATTTAACACCATACTTTCCTGATAATGTTTTGTTTTTATGTAGCGTATGAGCGTAAACAGTTCTTCAATCAGTTCTAAATTCTGCCAATGTGTGTGTTTTGTTATTAACTTTGTTTGCTGTGTATTATCAATAAATTATGTTGCTACAGTCAAGAGTTTTAACACTGCTAACAGATGTATGGCAGGCCTGTATAGAGAAATGTTCGGCAGCCTGGTGTCCTGTGGAGACCCGGAGAAAGAGTTTTCATATCCAGCAGGCTTTTAATAAACGTTACCCAGACCCCCACTCTCATTCACATATAACACAGGCTATAAAGTGCTCCTTTTAGACATGACAGACAGACAGACTGACAGACAAACAGACAGACAGACAGACAGACAGATACATGTAACAATTACACAAAAAATAGAACATATTGTTATAGTTTAATCGTTAAATTGTTTAAGATTACATAGCATGTCATACAGCAGAAAACCACATGACATGTCATGTCAAATACCTAGATGTCTGATTATTATTGGATAGATGTGCACGAATACACTGTGGGGCAGAGACAGACTCTGTTATTAAGTTTATTGGTCTGTAGATGTGATCACTCACACGCAGACAGTCTTTGATCAATCTGCTCTGATGGTTTGTAGGTGAGGTTGTCTTAACAACAGTGAATATGTTTTAATTGCAGTGTTTGTGTGTTGGATGGGAGTGGTGTATTATGACTATGATCAGGTGTTTTCCTGCAGTGTCTGTCTGCTTTCTTGTGGTTGGGTTTTTCCATGACCCCTCAACCTGACAACACGCACATGCGTGCCACACACTCAGCTCACTGGGAAGAGCCCGGTAAGCCTGTCCCAGTAATGTAAGTCTTCAGAGCTCTTTAACCATTTTGAGTATGTAAGAATTAAAGAGACACATTTTTACACATTTGCTGTTAAAACACTTGCTGCATAATTGAAACAAAAACATTCTTGTATTTGATCTGTTTTTCTACTGTGTGAAATTTACGTACTTGTTATGAATGAATAAACCTGAATAAATTTAACTTGTGACTTCTTTACGGCACAAAAGTCTTTGTCTATGCAGGTGACTGCGTTTTTCTTTGTTTCTCAGTAAGAATCCTATTGGTCAGAATCGTCCCCCTCCCTCACCTCACATGTCTGCTACAAGAGGGAATGACACAGAAGCATGTTGTTGTTTATCCCATAATCTTCAAAACATTTCAAAAACTGAAACATTTATGATGTTGTAGATCTGTTTCTTGAGTCTGGATTTTTCAGATGGGCTCAGCAAAAAGAGAATCTGATGTCAGGTTTTTTAACATTGTGTACATTGTTATTTATAAAACTTTACAATTTGAACATGTGTGTTTCACAAACACAGCCCTCCATTGAAATTTAAGATATATTCATAAAAAACATGGCTGTATCAGTGTGCTTGTTCTTACAATTGTTTTATATTATTCTGTGAATTTGTTCTGAAGTGCTTTTTTTGTAATAGGACTACCAACCTTATCTGTCTATAAATGTGGCGAAGCCTGTAACTTTTGCATGATTCAAAGAAGGGCAACAGTAAAAGATATAACTATAACATACTCTTTGCCATGATGATGTAAACCATGGGCCTGTGAAGACCATGAGAACACAGAGTCCCATTTGTCCTATTGTGTTTCAGAAGGATGCTCACAAGCACTCTCCTTGTGGCTCCTTAAACACCTTAAATTCTACAAAGTCTGGAATATAACAGCACAAATTTTGACCACTTTTGTCCCTTCTCCAAAAGAAAATGACTGTAACACCTGTGCACCAACTGTGATCTCACATTTCTTTAAAAAGCTTCTACAGCTATTCCCTCTACAAAATGGAGAGAATGGCTCAAATTTCCTTTTTAATTCCAACATGATACTTTTGTTTTATTTTTGGGTCTAAATTAAGGGATGTTAACACTGTAGACATTAGTGTAGATTTTACCCCACCAATACTCATCTGTAACACTGTACAGATGCACATCCATGACACAGTGATTCAGTGCCATCAGCATCTTTATGAAAAATGTTAGGAAATGGGGCAGAGCAACAGGAAGGAGACTGAAAATTTAATCAGACTGCAGCAGATGCATCATTCCGAAGAAATTGAATCTCACTCATTACAATCTCATATATCACAAATAATAAATGCAAATTAGCCTTGTTTTGAGACCTGGTACATAATTTAGTGTGATGGACTATATATCAAACTTGATTAATTTATCATTGTTGAAACATGCATGATAAAGTATCATAGGCATAATGTCATTGTCTGTAAATGTCCACTTTTGAAAAAACAAAAAATGGGAAATGAGTGAAATCATTAAGAATGAATTACACCAGCTGGCAGCATTATTTATTTGCATTCACTGTCTCCACTATTATAGTACCCAGTTCAATAAAGGAAATATAGAAATCAGTTAACAGTGCAAAAACAGGCAAAAAAAATACTAAGCTGATTACACGTTGCTTGGCAATATACCCCATTTTGTAGGTTGGTTCTGATTCTAGATAGCGGACACCCCTATTGAAGAAGCTAAAAACCAGCCTAAGCAGGTTGGCTGGTTATAGCTGGTTTATGATGGGTTTGCTAGCCTGTCAAAACTGGTCTAGGTAGTGTTCTAGCATGGCCAAGCTGGTTTTAGCTGGTAGGTCAGCTGGTCTTCCAGCCTGATCTGCTAAGACCAGCTTGACCAGCTAAATAGTGGGCAATACACCCCTCTAAAATCAGCCTGCTAAAGCCATCTTAACCTGCTAAAACCGAGCTAGGAGACCAGCTAGAACCAGCCAACCAGCTTAGGCTGGTTTGAGCTGTTTTTCTTTCAGCAGATTTTTCTGCAAAATCTGTCAACATTTACCAAGACTGTACAGCATCACTCCACGGCAATCCAGGCACATGAATTATATGGATATATGCTAAGTTGCTATACTCTTCCCCATACAAGAAAAAATTATTTCAAGTATCACTTAGCCAAAGTGTTTTGTCCGTTTCAACTGAAATAACTACAATGATCTTTTTAGAATTTAATATGTGCAGATTATTCTGTGAGTACTTAAAAAAAGTTTCATAAACTATTGTTTTATTTAGTTTCAAGTACTTAAAACACCTTTTCCCAAGGAGCCGCCCAAATGATAATGATACGTTTCAAACGAAAGACAGAGGGAAAAGAATTTGTGCTGCACAGGGTAATTGCTACTTTCTAATCACTGAGGAAGGACTTTTGTCACGACTGCTGGAAACTGTGGGGGTTGGCAGGAAGTCAGTCTGCTTCAATTCCAGTAAAAGGGTGAATCTTATAAAGAATGCTCTGGTCCGAAGAAACAACTAGACATTTAACTGGACATGGTCATATGAACATTAAGTTTGTAACTAGTTTTATTAATCTGTAACAATTTGTGTCATGTTGGAACCATACAAAGCATACAACTTGCGAAAGTCAAAAGTTGTTTGGTGTACATTTTTTATAATAACATCTTGAAAAATCTTTGTGACTCTTAGCTCTGCTCAGTAAGGCGGGAATCATCTGTGTGCCCCCCCAGCCTCTGGTGTAAAGTAACTTGCTGACCCTTAATTCCTCAAGATTCCAGGGAACATTATATTTATAAGGGCAAACATGATCTCTTCTTCCTGCCTTACTGATCTGAGTGAATATCACATAATTGTTAGAGAGTAGGATTTGTAAACCAAAAGTTGCAGGTTCGATTTCTACAGCTGGCAGGAAATGATTGAGGCACTGTTGGTGAAAACTTTTGTGGATGTGTGTTCATGACTTGTAGTGTGTGTGTTCACTACTCACTAGACAGGTTAAATGCAGGTCACATTTCAAATATAGGTTACCATACATTTACAAATATAAATATAAGATTATTATAGAGGCCGCTGACTTGATGGAGGAATTTGCAGCTTTACTCGCAGCTTTCCTTAAATTCCTGTTCATCAACAAGGTGAGAACCCGACCTGTTATAAACCTAAATATACTTTAAGTTTTTGAAAAATGTGTTATCCAAGTAGTAACAGAAGGTGTTTGTTGACGTAATGATGAGTAGCTGTTCCATGCTCTGCTATGGTTAGTGTTTACACTACATGCGAACCATGCCCGAGCCCAATTGAACAGTGCTCTGGCCCACATCTTCAAGCGGAATGAACCGCACCCAGGCATGGTTCGAAGCAGACACACTGGTCAAACAAACCAGACTTTAGGGGTCAAACACGTTTGTATGTGGTATAGAGTGCCTAGTGTGAGAATACCCTAAGAATGGAACGTGTGAATACAGAATGCCTGGCTCAAAAGAAAGAAAATGTAAGAAAACACAAGTGAGCAGAAATGAGGGCTGCATGTAAATATGGCTTTTTTGAGCGGGCCTGTCTGGGAATTTGCCACAGCTCTTTGTGTGGAAATGGAGTGACCGCAGCGTGCGTGTGAGTTTTTTTAAGGGTGTGATTCCTCTAGAATGCCTGCTAAAAGCAAATGAAGGGCCACTTGTGCTAACAAAAACAGGAGCGCTTTGGCTCACAAACAGCCATCTGATGTCTGTCTCACATCAGATGTCTCAAATTAAGCCCATTCAGATCCGCTCACGCCTAAATTTAGCTTTTAATGCATACGATGGTGCCTGGAGAAGTGCATTCATTGATTGTGGTGTTTGCCTTGCTGCACACGGGGTTGTAACTGCATGTCCAAACATACTCCCTGAATAAACTTCAGAAGAAGGTTGACTGTATTTAACACACAGGAATGTGGGATTACCTGTAGCATGTATCTACCTGTTTGGAGGATTGGGAACTGACAGCTGGTTTTATTCAGAATTGGTTGCATTATTTTAAAAACAGACAAATCTGGTTTTGTTAGCAAAGTGTGGAATGGATTTCAACATCTGTTTAATGGAGCTTTTATTGGTATTTGCAAGCCTTATCAAAATCTAAATCAAAGCCAGAATTCCATATGATTCCCATCCATATTATTCAGACAAATTCATGCCATATGAAAGTGTGGGTCAAAACCTGTTGGTGTTTGAATTGTGATTTTTGATCTTTAATAGAATACTCATGACTCAGCAAGAAGACGGGCGGTTTTGATCCGACACCTGCATAATTAATTGCTCACATTTAAAGCTCTTGAAATCCAAAAAGTTCTGGTACTAAGCAACTATTTTTCGCCTTGATATCTCTGGGCTTGTTTGCATGCCTACATTTGAGGAGAGAATGATGATGAATGTCTTTTTCAAGGTGGTTTTGTGCTCATGATAAGTGGTGAGAAATGAGTTCTGTGTGGGCATGTGTGTACATCTGGAGTGTTTGGTCAAACTCCATTAACCAATGCTTGGTCTGCAGGTGCAATGACAACACCATGAATCAAAACCCATAAGCCCGGGGACTGTGCAAGCATGTAAGAAAGATGGAATACCAGTGAAATATTACCCCCTCGCTAGCTGGTGTAATTACAGTTCATGCATGCAGTTCATTTACTAATAATAGCTGTGATTTCTCACTATTTAACTTGTTTCATTTACATTCAACTGCATTTAATATACAAAAATGCTTTTAAAATGCCACTGAAACAAAATTTGTTGCTGTACACAAGGGCTGGGTTAAGATTGTAGATTAGTCATCAGAATACAACTAGTCAGTTGGTGAGGTTGACTAGTGAATTTATCTGGATTTTATCTTTATATTTTTTAGACTTTTAGTATTTTAGCAAAAGGATATGATTTTGGAAATACTACTTTTTGAGA
>JAZGTK010012908.1:0-14638 GCA_036877625.1 Ambastaia sidthimunki | reverse complement strand
GGGGCTTTCAAGTCAAATCCTTCTAGAATTCTCACGGTAGGCCGGCTAAAGCATTTCCTGTGATGTAAAAATGGGGCTGTAGGATGACAGTGTGCTTTTGTTGAGATGGTGGGTGACTCCCTGTAGGTTTGATCCATTTGAGAACCTGTCTTGCTCCCGTTCTCCGCGGTTGAATTGAAACTGCTTAGTGTTCCAAAAGCCGAGACATCCGCAGATCAAGCTATCTCACCTCCCGCTCCGTAGCACGTTTGGTCTCTTTCACAGCGCTGAGTACTCGACAATGCCGCGATGTTGTTGGTACCCGCCTTGTCAGAGGATAAAACCTTTTCTTTGTTTCGTACAAATACAGATCACGAGGCTGTGACGCTTTCCATTCTCTGACCTTCTGCCCTGGCATCTGGCGTGCGTTTTTGCTAATGAATTGCCTTTTCGTAATTAGAAATGCCACGTTCCTCTCGCGGACAGATACAGCCAAAATGACAGCTAATAAATAAAGCACGCAGAAACGGAAAAAGCACGGGGTCTTCTGGATTACAGAACAGATGCTCGGGCTGCTTGTGTGCCACGGTATTTTTTCTCGCGGTTGGCGGAAGACTGTGAGGAACGCTGCCAGACGATTAACAGCTTCGTTTGGCAGATTCCTTGTTTTCACACCCTCTAATGTGAAACAAAAAAGGATGTATGACATCATAGCATGCATGACAAGAACATCCAGAGTGTTCATCCTGTCTTCTCTGTGAGTTGCTATGTCCAGGCCGTGCATGATACATCTTAGCCCAGAACTTTGAGAAGAACTTTAGAGTTCATCAAACTGGGCGTTCTGAACATTTCTAGAACTTTTAAAATAACATTTTTGTTATTTAATGGAAACGTTACAGAAACGTTACAAACTAAATTTGTTAGCTGGGTATCCCTGTCAGCAACACTTTGAACAGAGAATCTGGTCATTGAAGTTGATTGATCCTTTATGAACTAGAGAAAGCAGAGCAGGTTTTGGGCTCAGAGCTCACCTCCAAACCACCAGTGTCATCTTCTCTAACTCACCTTCTGGTTAACATTCAGCTCACTGTCAGTTTAAACCTGAAAGCTGACAGATCATAGACTAACTGAGAGTTAAAGATTTGTTTCCCTGCAAGGAGAGAGAGTTTCTCTTTTCAATCTAATGATATGGGCTCAAGGCATTCTTCCCTGTAGAAACATCTCGGCATGCTTCGTTCCAGAAGCTTTTCTGAAGGTGCCTGCAGTGGAAACATTGATGAACCATTTATGGTGCCATAGGAACTTCTGTGATGAATAAACAGGGCTTGGAGAAGCTCTTCTCTTCATCTGCACTGGTAAAAGAATCATGGATCACAGAATCATGGAGATCAGGTTACGCTAGAGCTGCACAATTGTGACAATACTCAAGAGTTTCCCTTAATGTTGTTAATTATAATAATCGATTTCCATTATTAGGATTTGCATTCAAATGAACACTCGTAGAACTTTCAAAATAACATTTTTAACATTTTTGTTAAACGTTAGGGAAATGTTGTTGCAACCTAAAACTGTTAGCTGGGTAATCTAAAATAATAACATAAATGGAGCAGTTTCGTTTTAAGCTTGTGCGAATAAAAGTGCAGCCCCGGGTCAGGCCTGAATAATTGAGCTGTAGATTGCTATGTAGGCTGCAAAATATTGCGTTACATATTTTGCTGTGCATTCAAATCAAGCTTCCTTTTTTAATATTTGACAGCTGATAATGATTTGGTGGCTTAAAATTGCAAATCAGTGCAGATTTGTATCAGAACGGCAGCTCTGCAAAATAGAGGAGAGATACTAATTATGCTAAAAATGAACCCACAGCGCACAGACCGTTCACGGCGGGAGCGTGCTAAATTTGCTGCAGTCTTTTGTTTATTTGATCCGTCAGTTTCCCCTGTTGTTTGCAGATGCATTTGCAGAGGAAAAAAAACTTCCGGAATAGGTTGGGAATTGTGCTGCTGCACACAGCTACATAATGTTTTCGCCTCCAGTTTCAAAGCACGAGATGCTATAACTGATACATTCTAATGCTAGTATGCTAATATACTTTACGTTTGTTGCTGTCAGGAAATGAAATACAGCTGGTCACACATGGAACTGTTTCTTTCAGCTTATCTGTGAACCGGCCACAATACAGTAATGAAAACTGCAGGCTGTTTCTTTCAGGGCTTTGCTTCTTAGGGTGATAAGGCAGATGTGAATACAATGTGAAGGGCTAATGGATAAAGATGTCCAATAGGTTCATGCTGTCATGCAACTGAATTAAATAATGGCACCATAAATCAAGAAAAGCTGTCATAAAGCCATAAATCTTTGTCATTTCGCTAACACACACACACACACACACACACACACACACACACACACACACACACACACACACACACACACACAAGGGCTAGCATGTTTGTGCATTACTTTCCATATGGTACTTCTTTTTGATGGGAAAAACATAAAGCTTTAGCCCCAGGCTCATAAAAATGCTAATATTCCTTTGAATATAATTATTATTATTATTATGTGAAAAGACAGGGTTTAAATGTCACACTTTTCACTCTAGTGTAATACTCCTGAGGGAGGGTTTATTATGTAAAGTCAGTTTCTGTATAGGCACATATATGAAGTCTTATATGTGATGTTGTCACACTTCACTGCATGGTGTGTGACTGGACAAAACATCATAGTTAATAAGATACAGCTTTTGTGACAGCTAGCCCCAGTTTGGTTTTGTATTTCTTTCTGAAGTTTCAGATAGTTTACAAATCTGTACAGCTCAAAGTGTGAAAGTAAAATGTCTTTCTTATAAAAGTATTTCTTATTTTTCTTATTAGTCTAGAAGTTTGCTCTTATATGGGCTGGTCTCAAAAAATGACATTTAAAAATTGAACCATGAATAAAATTGAGCCATGTTACACAAATAACATTTGCCTGCTGTTATTGCATTATAGACACAGCTGTGTGGCTTTATCAATGTCTCTGCATGACACACAATAGAGAAATCATTGGGGTGGGGAAACAGGCAGTTTTATGACTATAGACTAAATTGCTTCAGATTTAGTTTCATTCTTACATAAATACAAATGAAACGGAGTAGTTTTGAATGCATGTTTATTTTATTTTTCCGCTCTATTCAAGGAATTATAAAACTTAACTAGGTTTTACTTTGTCAATATAAATGATATTGTGCCATTTTGAGCTTTTGATTTGAGCATTCAATGAAATTCATTTACTTTATCTTGTGGATGGAAGGGCTTATCGTTTTCACATTAAACGTAAAATCAGATAAGCCCTGTGGAAATAAATCTGCAGAGAGCAAATTATATTTATGGATTTTCAAAATACAATTTTATACCTTCTGCCAGTATCAAGAGGAATTTCAGTATTTACTCTAGCAAATATTTGTCTTTACCGTTTTTAAATAAAGTGATCTCAGGGAATTTGAAAGGATGGTCTGAAACATTTAAATGCGGCGAAACAAAATGTCTTCTTCTGTGGTTGTTTTTTTCTTAGGTCAACTACAGTCTTGCTTTTAGATATGTTAGCAGCCAGCTAGCTAAGCATTTATAATTGCACAGGTGTTTGAAGGTATCTCTATCGCCCCCTTGTGTACAGAAGTATGTCATTGCCACAGTAACACGAACACATTGTGTATGTACAGCGGGAACGTGTTTGTGAAGCAATTGGCAGAGATTTGTGACTGTGTTTCTAGCCTTATGTTTCTAACACACTCTTTGTTACTAAAGTAGCTTACAGAAGACATTTACAGACAGATTCTGTCTTTACCGTTTGCACTTAAGGTCAAAGCATCTAAGCCTTAAACCTAAATACCCTTAACCAGAGACAATTCAGACCCCCAAAAGCCCTAAACTGTGTGTGCACAGACATAATTTCAATGCTGCAGTGTTAAAGTCTGTGTGATATAAAAAATGATGTCAAAGTCTGTGTGCATAAAGAATGTTTTAAAATCTACAGGACTGCAGACAGCACTTAATTTACATTTGAAGATGCTTTGATCCATGATATACAGACTATTTAAGGTATAAAATTTCTCAGCACACACACACAGACACACACATTTTGCATATACTGCATATGCATTTTGCATATACTGCATTTGCATATGCAATATATATATTGCATATTTGTATGTATATATGTATGTATATGTTTATATATACATATGTGTGTGTGTGTGTGTATATGTATATACATATACATATGAATGTATGTGTGTATATATGCTTTCTCTGTGACTCAAACCCATGTTAGCACCATCCTTAAGCCACAGAAGCTCAGTAGCTCATAATCCAATGGCCACTACATATTAAAAGCCTTTAATGCTTAATAGCTGTGCTGTGGTACTTCCCCAGAATTATCAAATTAGGTGCAAATGGTGCATCATTTTAAGTCTTCAGTCTGGTGGTACTTTCATTTAAAGTTGTAATGAGGCTCAGTTGATGAGGCCATGCAGTGAAGCTGAGGCAGGCTATAAGATCTCTCAAACGTGTAACATATTGTCACCTCAACCAACATTATGTAGATCACATTTTAACACGCGGTCGTCAACAGCGCTGGCTAGCTTCTAGATAGATGTTTACACCAGGGATGTGCAAAACAACATATTTTCAAAATCGATGGGTTTATTAAACAACTTGGCGACTAATTCGTCTTAAGGAAGCCCTGCACGCTGTTAATTAAAACACTGTCTGAAAAAAACGAATGATTAATAAAACATTTATGTACAACAAATTATCTAGATGAAGTACAGTCAACCTCCTAAATCAACTAGTTAGTTGTTCTTAGACTAGTATTTGTGCCTTATCTTTTGTAAACAAAATCTGTGTAACAAAGTTAACAAAAACGTTTTGCAGTAACATTAGTAGAATGTTTCCTGATATTATATACTGTATCATATCAAAACGTTTATCTTTAGTAGTTAGTGGAACATTTTAAAAACATTACAGAGTTAAAAGTGTTTGAAAAAGTGTATTAAGGGTTTTGAAAAAAGTGTATAATGTTCTCATAACCAATTAATAATGTAAATGTAAATAAAAAACGGATGTTTTAAACATTATTATCAAAATACCATTTTTAACATTTTTGTTATTTAACGAAAATGTTGGGGAAACCTTCTTACAACCTGAAATTGTTAGCTGGGTTATTTTTGGTTGTAGTGTAGAAATGGCATTGGGCTTGTCAAAGTTGAAGCAGGGAGCTGGAGAAGTTTTGACATTTAGTGAAAGAGAGTGGACTGACACACAGAGACTTAATGAGAAAACAAGAGTCAGTGTAAACAGAAATAAATTGACGTCTCGCCCTCACCTGGGCGGCCTTTGGGCTACGCCCCCCAAACTCCCCACTCAGGAACTGCAGTTGTGGAGGCAGAGCTCTGCCCCGGGCTACCCGAAAGGGGTTAAATGGCAATTATGTCTGTTTAATGCAATGTCAAAAGCATCTATTCACAGGCGATGAGAACATTGTCCCCTCCCAGCTCTTTTCTCTGTTCATTTCACACATAAGCAAGCACACACTCATGCAGATGGATTGCCCACAGCACAATCCTCCCCAGAATCCCCCAGTAGTTCTTTTGATATTTGAAAAGAATAAATTTGTCCAAAAAAAAGCATTTTGAAGTCCATAAAATGCTTGTTTTTACTGTTCAAATAAACTACACAGTGATAAGCCCTTTTAAGTTATGACTGATGTGTGTGTTGTGGGACAGATTAAATCACTGAGGGTTCTTTGTGTTGTGTCCGTAGTGTCTAAGCTTCTAGAATTTGTTTATCTGCTATAGTGGAGACTATGTGATGACTAGGCCCCTTTGTTTATCATTTTATCGATGCAGTATAGCCTGCGGTACAGCCTTCCCAGCTAACAGGGAGCGTTCTCAGAATGTTGGGTAGCATTGTCTAAAAGTTCTGTCAAAGTTATTAAAAGTTCCTACAGTCACTTTAGTAAAATGCGTTTTAATATTATAGGTCATAACGTTATGAACTCACAATTCAAAACAACATTTTAATGTTGCTGTTACTTAATAGAAACGTTAGGGAAACATTCTTATCAACCTATACTGAGTTGCCATAATTGAATTATGAATAATATATGAAAACAATGTTCATTACTCCAGTAATGTGTTGGGGAATTATGTAGATATAGTGATAACAGCAAAACACTTGGCGTTTCATAAAACAGCCCTGGTGAAAACAGTGTTATGTTGGTTTTGTAATGAGTTATATGATGATATCCAGTAGTGTTTTCCCATAATGCTGTGGGGGAGGTTGCAACAACAAAGCTATAGACAAAATATAAGAATAATTGTAAACACATCATATATTTGAGCACTGGAAAATGAACAGTGGAGGAACATGTGCTATATGAGAACCAGGGAACCAGTCCCAGCTAACAGGAAACATTCATTAGTGTTGGCTAATGTTTGCTAAAAGTTCTCCCAGAGTTATCAAAAAGTTCTTGCAGCTAACGCTAGTAGAACTTGTATTAACGTTATATATCATATATTTAAAATGTTACTCTTAAGTAGTTAGTGGAATGTTTTAAAAATGTTACAGAAATGAAAAATGTTTGCATAATTTTCTTAAAACCAAGCAATAACGTTAATACAATGTCTAAAAAAAGGAAGTTTTGAATGTTCCTAGAACTTTCAAAATATCATTTTTTTAGCGTTTTTGTTACCTAATGTAAAGTTAGAGAAAACATTCCTACAACCCAAAATGGGGCCCCAAAACCTTTGAAGAGCTGTTAGGTATTCAAACATGCTGTTTCTTTCTCATAATCTGTGAAAACGATGAGTGTTTTATGCACACACACACACACACACACACGCACACACACGCACTTTAAATACTCTCTTTAGAATTCTGTTCCTCCTGGTTTTTGGATGTACAAATTACTCGTTTACCTGAATATAAACTGATGGTGAAAGATTTGCGTGCTGTGAAACACAGTAAATCTATTTCCTTTGGGGTTGAATGTTCATTCCTGTGGTTGTTTCTGTGAGCTGATCTGTATGCATCAGGAGCCCCTAAAAACTCCTGCGTAATGACTGTAAAGAATTCAGCACTGCGGATGCCTAACAACTGAAATAAAGGAATAAAGGCTCGAAATTGCTTTGAGAATTAGCTTGTCCAAACATGCCAGAGAGCTCAATTACATATATAATTAATGTCAGCAGCATCTCACGAGGGTAAGAGCCGTAGCCGTTTTATTAGCTGCCCTCAAACGAAATTTCACATTTTGCAAACAAGCAAATGTTGTGCCAGTTCAGTGCAAACGAATGTCATCCAGAAGGCTTTGCATAAGGCGAGTTTTTTTCTTTTGTCTTGAGTTGCGTTCGCTTCCTTTATGAGATTATTATGAGAAAATTAGTAGTGCTGGCTGTGATGTTTTTAAAAAACAACCCTAACTCATGTATGACATTTTTGACTCGTCCTGAACAGATTGCGCTGTGGACACATTGTTGCATCGTTGGTGATGTTTGCGTTTTCTCATTTAAATCTCATTTTGTATCCTAACAGTTTGCGGAAAACCTCTGAGACAAAGCTGATAACATAGTGACGTCCCCTGAGTTATGAAAGAGTGTGGAGTTGAGTTTTGAATAAGAAAACAACCCTCACTTTTTTCGCAGTATTGCTCTTCTGTGTTCTTTTAAACCTGGATTTATGTCTGTAAACCGTAAACAGTTTCCCACTCAATCTCCTTTTTGTTTTATAAGGTTACAAGACCTTATAAACCAGATTACGGTGTAAAAAAAAGAAAAATGGCGAGAAAAACAGAAATCCCTTCCAGTTAAACTGCTGAATCCATCATCTCAGGGTGTTATTTATTTATTTTATTTATTCCATTATTCCGTGTGCTTACTCATCACATGGTTTCTTATTCCCATGGCGCAGTGGTGCACAAAGCGCAGCTTTAAACTCAGATTATCCTGCTAACCCCTTTGTGGACTCTCCTGCTCTTCCTCTCTGTTTTTCCTGCTTTCCTTTTACAGGCTGAATTGGTCAGTAATGTAAGACTTCATGCTCGCTGCTTCTTGACAGTGGGGCAGCAAATGGAGCAGCCAAACCTGTCTGCCGGTTCTGTGAATAATGCAAAGAGGTTCTTCACCGGGCACCGCTGTTCCAGGGACACATCGTCTTCTTCCCGCTTGCTGACTAGGACTAATGCACAGAGAGAGGTTTCTGATCTTAGATCAGCATTCTTTCCTCTGCAAACCTTCGCAGCAGGTGCTGTAAAGAGACCATTAACAGAGTCAAAGCATTCGCCGGGTCTTTGTGTGCTAGCGTTTGTGGTTTGCGTTTTTCTCTTTTGTTCTGGGTTCTCGAATGTTTCTCTTCTGCTGCTTTCAACCCATTAATTTGAATCATTTGTTTACTTACTAAAAGGTTAGTGTTTAATAAAACTGGTTAATGGCGGTCGACTGATCTCTAGAGAGCGAGTTGACCGATGGCCCGTGTTACACCAGTATGGGTTAGTTCTTCAATTAGGAAAGTGTTTCTGTCATTCTAGCTTTAAACGACAGACTGTGATATCTTTAAATGTTTTGTGTCGCTCCAAATTCTACATTTGCCTGGTCTCAATTTCTTTATCGATTTTCCCCACCCAGACGTTCTAAATTCATAAAAAGTGTTATATCTATTTCTATGTTGCATATTTCGCAAAAGAAAATGAATCAAATTTTCTGATTCATTGGGGTGGCTGTTTTTGTTGCATTGTACAGATAATGCACAGATATGTGTGTGTGTGTGTGTGTGTAGGCAGACAATATGCTGTAAATTGGCTGTGGGAAACAGGAAATGTTTTATACATGTCATTTATTGCATCATTCTGTGGTATAGAGAAAAAAGACATGCTGTTATTTTCGGTGCAGATGACATGTGCAACATTCAAGACAGAAAAACGCAATTATCGATCAAACGCTCAGTCAAACAGTGAAGATCACAGAAGATCAAACTGTTCCAGCACTTCTCTGATACAAACAAACTCAGCAGTGGCCAAAGATGTTTCGTGGTGGTCTGGTTGTGAATCCTCACAGTGAGAAACATACACTGTACTGGTCTGATGTTTAGACTGGAAAGCACTTCTTGTTTAGTCAGTTAGAGGAAGACATGAGTTGATGACACTTGCAAGAACCGAAAAGCATGATGGTTTTTCATATTTATCCTAAACAGCCATTTAAGTCATTTATTGTTTATTCTTTAGAGAAGATCATATCACCTGGAAATCAACATGTTCTGTTTTAGGCGTCAATTTGTGTATAAACATCTGATAAACCTTTTAAAAAGCAGCAAAAAGCAGACTGACATTATTGCTTGGTTATAAGAACATTATTTAAACATTTTTTTTACAACGTTTGTAAAATGTTCCACTTACTACAAAAGAATAAGTCGTTTATATGATAACATTTCCAATTTATATGATATATATATAACATTAGAAACATTTTCTACTAATGTTACTGCAAGACGTATTTGATAACTCTGAGAGAACATTAGCCAACGTTGGAACGTTTCCTGTCAGTTGGGTAGTAACTCTTTTAAATGACACTTCTTGGGCAATATTCTATACATATCTTCATTTAGAGTTTATTCCCTGAAAGCAGGTATTTATTTTAATTCCAGGTTCATGCCAATTTGTGGATTCTGTCATCTGCATTAGAGCAATCAGACTCTGGGGTCTACAGTCAGAGGGAGGGGCGTTTTTCTTATGACTGACAAAAACAGAAGCATCATTTTGTACTCAGGAAGACACAATGTCAGTTGAGTTGTGCAGGGAAAGCCTGGAGATCTGCTCGGCTTGCCTTTGATCGCATTAAAACTCCTCTGGCCCGTCAGTGCTTTCAATTTGTGTCAGATTTTCCCCTCGTGCTTTAGCATTAGCATTTAGCCATCATCTGCTTGAGTGAAATCTCGCTCGTTGGAAGAAAGTACTTGGGCTTTGATGAAAAAATGCGGGTAGTTTGCAAACAAGGAAACTGGGAAGCCAGATTTTTAGATCAAAGACGCAGTTAAAAGCAGTCGGGTTAGATTACTGATTGCTCTGCTTATTTCCAATCCACTTCGCTTGTGTCCCTGAGACTCACCAACTAACAAGTTTAGGTTGTAAGAATGTTTCCGTAACGTTTCCAGTAACTAACAAAAATGGCATTGTGATAGTTCTAGGAACGTTGTATTGACATTATTGTTTGGTTTTACTGATGTTACTTAAACCCTTTTTTAATAATGTAGCATTTCTAAGAATAATGTTTTTTATATAAATTAACTATAGATCGTTATATTTAAGTCTGACCAGTTATTTAAAAACAGACCAGTTATTTGAAATAACAGGATTAAATGAAGGATTAAATTACACTGAAATTATAATACTATTTAATTTAATGTATTATAATTAAAAAATAAATTGCACTTGCTAATTGAATGTTCTGGTTAGCTAAAAGCAAAATTAAAATAGAACAATTAAAATATTATTTATTTAAAAGAAATCGAAAAATACAGAAACAAGAATAAATAAGTTAATTGCGTCATTCTTGGTATAATATCCCTAATTTTAAACTATTTGATCAGGACAGTGACTTTTTTGTCAAGATTGTAGTTTCACCTATAGCATAAAGGCACTCCAACCTAACATCAAATTTGACATTTTTTTCATATCCTCTTTGGAGTAGTGTGTTGGTGCGAGACATGCTTAACCTTTGACCTCTGTCTCTCAGTGGAAATCTTCAGGAGAAACCTTCAGGAGTCAGACACGCTCCCAGATCCGTCCAAAACAAGTGAAACAAAGCATGACGAGTTTGTGTGTGTGCACAGGTTTAAAACTCTGATCACATCAGATGTTCAGCAACAGGCTGTGTTAAGTAATTTGGCACATGGAGGTGAGACTCATGTCTTTCACCTCTGTATGTGAGCAGCGCTGAAACCACCTTTCTGCATCTCACATACTCTTTCTTTCCATTCCAACAGACTAAGAAAAAGTTTCCAGGGATTTACAGAGTGTTGTTGCAAAATCATTCAGCTGGAACTGAAGTGTACAGAAAGGGATTCCGCATGTGGAAAGACCACCCAAAAATATCTGAGAAAGCCCCTCTGTATCCTCAGCTTCTTGAAATATATAGAATCAATGTGCTAATGTATGGCTGACTTATTCAAAAAGAAAACATAACATATATAATGCCGCTCACAATGGCAGAGTGTCGCGTCAATCCCACAATCCACCTTGACAGGGTGACGCTAGTTTTCTTCGCTCAGAACACACCAGTGTAAACGTGAGTTAGCCTGTTGAAATTTCTTCAAGTGACTCTTTGACAGTTGACTTGTGTGCAGTTTCCTGACTCAATGAAATTTCACTGTAAAGACATTTGCATTGATGCAGAAGGACGTTTACGGTTTGCAGGGGTATGCCATTGTAAAAGTACAGTTATTGTATTATAGATGTAATATTTTTAGCCTTTTTCTTAGTTTTACATCAATATTTAATGTATGAATGTACATTATTTCATACATATTAAAGGCACAACCAAACATTTCAAACAAAAGCGTTAAATGTTTAAATGACCACAAACGTTACATAAAAAGTTGGTGTCTTTTCATCTGTAGCTAAATATATGTCCGCGAACAGACATTGTCTAATATGGTCACTATAGCAACATTAGGTGTTACTTGCGTGTTTAAAGTTAAAACTTTAAGCACCATCACAAGCATATCAGAAAAAAAGTTTTTTTTTATTAAAAGTTTTTCAAAATATTAATAAACGTCGATTGACCTTCAGCAAATTGTACAAGGGAGTTTTAAATCCCTGCTTAATAATCTGTTTATATTGCCATTGATTTTAGCAACTGTCCTCAAAATCGGGAAATGATTCATAGTTTTAAAGGGGCCATATTGACCTGCATCAGAAGTCATGAGAAAGATTGAACCAATCGGCTCGTTTGATGTGTTTGACAGTCACGTTTGTTGTTGTGTCTTCTGTTGTCCTGCCAACCATATGTTGTCTTGTTGATTTTAATAGAATATTGATATTGTTTTTGATCAGACAAAGTGTCATGGTAATGTAATGGTAACAGTAACTTCTGTGGGTGGGTGTATTGTGCACATTTGTGTGTTTTTAGATCCTTTTAAAACAGAAGATCTGATGTTTAAAGATGATTTGTAGTTGAAATCCTCTGAAGTCTTAAAGGGATAAAAAACGCACAAGCTTCTGTTCACGGCTAACAGGGAATGTTCACAGAACGTTGGCTAATGTTCTCTAAAAGATCTCTCAAAAACATTCTTGCAGTAATGTTGGTAGAACTTTTTTTAATGTTATATATCTAAAATGTTATTCTTAAGTGGAACGTTTAAAACATTTTACTCAATTAAAAAGTGTTTAAATAATGTTCTTATAAACGAGCAATATTGTTAATTGACGTTTCTTAATATTTCTAGAACTTTCAAAATAACATTTTGAAGGTTTCTGTGACTTAATGGAAATGTTAGAGAAACGTTGTTACAACCTAAAATTGTTAGCTGGGTAGGTGTGTGTATTGCACACGTCTGTTTTTTTTTTGTGTTTAGAGCATCTTAAAACAAAAGATTTGATGTTTGAAGATGATCTGTGGTTGAAATCCTGTGAAGTCTTTGAGGTGTAAAAAAAAGCTTCTGTTTTTCCCTCCTGGTTCTCGCTTGTCAAGGCCCATCAGTGATGCTGTGGGCCCGAAACCACACCTGAGGTGCACGTATCTCTCCCATCTTGTTCTGTATCCTTCCGTCTTTCCTTTCTTCCTCTCAGACCTCCTCCATCTTTGATTCCCCACTTCACTCAGCAGATGTTCTAAATCTCAAGCGTGTGAGTTGGAGCGCTGGCAGACGGGAGCCTCGTGTGCTCGGTTCCTTCGAGCCCGGCGGGGAGATGCTGCAGTACCTGGGCGCCTCCGTGTTTTGCCACCTCTGTCTCTTGTTCTTACACATTAGCGCACTTACATCCACGCAGGAAGGTCATGAGAGTTTGTATGATTCTACATCTGCGAGATTAGATGCATTTACCGCCTCCGTCTGTACGAAGTGGGTGAGCGAGAGAACTGGAGAAAGGAGAGAAGGACCAAAATAAATATGTCAGACATCTTGCCATCTGCACGAGGGGCATTCCAATGGGACTAATTAGCCAGCCGTGGTGGGCTGGATTGCTCGTTTTGAAAGTGATTCGTTCTTTTATGGGAAAACAGGTGGAGGAGAGTTATTTTTCTGTCTCACTTTATTGCATTTGAGTGGTTTGCCAATTGCTCCTTTACCCTTAACGCCTGTGCTTCTTTGAATATGTTATTAAAGGCCTTCATTTCTGTCTTTAACATCATCTGTCACTTCCTGCTGTCAGTGTCCTTCAGCATATAGAGTTTTACACATGACGCAGAGAGATGGAGAGTCTCGATGGAAGCCACTTCATCAGACTTGATGGTACTTTTCTCCCTCTGGTTTGTTTATGGTTTTGAGTCATACTGCCTTCACAGCTGACAGGGAATGTTCCCAGAACGTTGGCTAACATAAATTCTCTCAAAGTTATCAAAAACATTCTTGCATTCTTCTTAAAGAGTTAGTGGAATGTTTTAAAAAGTTACAGAATTAAAAATAGTTTGAATAACATTCTTAACCAAACAAAAACAATACTACAACGTTTTGGACATTCCTAGAACCCTTCAACATTTTTTTTAACTTTTTGTTACTTAACGGTAACGTTAAGGAAACATTGAGGTTCTCCTTAGGACCTAAAATAGTTTGTTCGGTTAAAGGTTGCAAAGCATTGTGGGTCTTTTTGGTGGCTCTTGCCACAAAGCTAAGCTATGTTCAGGATCTTAGTCTGCAGTATGTATCATACAGTAGTATGTACCACATGTTTAAACAGATATTAAAGACAAAGAAATGTTTTTGCACTAAACTGAAAACAAGCACAGCAACTGTTTTCTTTTGGATGTCACTTACATGTCTTGTGTTACGATCATGTGACTGTCATACTACTGTTTAAAATGTGAATAGAGGCTGGAAACAGTGTATAAGTGCAGTATTCAGTAAGTAGTATGTGAGTGACTCTAACAACCTATTACTGCTATGTCAAATGTGCAATATGTAACAGAAAACACTGCATGGAATACTGTATCCCACAATGCAACGGGCCCTACTTGACCTTCCATTATGAGTGTGATGAATGAACCATACTGACAGCTCAATTACTTGTAAACTTACTGGCCACATCTCTCACACCCTGAATCAGGTCATGTGATTTGCAGCAAAAGATCTGATTGGGCGACAATGTGGGCTTGTTAACGGCTACATTGAAGGTTTTGTTCTGCCCTGAAACTAAAACATGTCTGTTCAGGCAAGCTCACCTAGGTTTGTTACAAAACATTCTGACCTCTTTGGCTTCTGTTTACCCATGTCTCTTTTTAATCAATACGCGCAGGCCCTTTGGGTGAATGGAAGGCGACATCAGCTCTTTACAGTGTTTTCAATATCTCAAATACAGTAACTTGTCAACAACCTCATAAGCTTGTGAACCCCATCGGCTTTGTGTGGTTATTGTGGGCAGAGAGGCTAATTGTGCTTATGGGGTAGAAATATATAGATAGAGAGAGAGA